>OZ010680.1:20668718-20813451 GCA_963932265.1 Thymelicus lineola
TCTATGTACGTCTGCCGATCACCATACGAGGCTATTATAATGAAAGTGATCGACTCGAGCAGATAACTTACAGGAGAAGAGCTTCAAGAGGATAACTTGCCTGGATACACGTCTGCCCCTGCACGTCCCACACCTTGATGGCCCGATCCCTGGAGAGCGAGTAGACGGTCTGGCCGCCGTTCTGCAGCACCACGGCGGTGATCCCGGCGTGGTGTCCGTGGAACACGGCCGTGGGCTTGGCCGGCACGAACGAGCTCCACACGCGCACCACGCAGTCCGGCCCGCCCGTCACCAGCACGTGCGTCTCCTCGTCGAACGCGAAACATTGGATGCCCTGAGTCAAACCACTCACAAAACTGACGCACTCATATTAAAGCTCGGGTGACTTATAACACATGACTTATAACCAGTCCTGGATTTGTCAATAGGCCGTATAGGCCGCGGCCTAGGGGCGGCAGCGTCCTAGGGGCGGCAGATTTCAGAAGATGATACTATAGATGATATTGCTATTAAAAAGTGCCGTAAATTGTAATTCTTGCTTTTTACGCACTTTCTTAGTGACTAATTCAGTGTTTTCCTTACTATGAACGGAAAATTATTATTTTAGAAAGGGAAATGGGGCGGCGGAAATAAATTGGCCTATACTCATAAAAAATATAAATCCGGCACTGCTTATAACATATGTAACACGCTTGATATATTATAGGAAACCGACTTATAATATTATAAGTATGTGACAATTTCAAAATGTCAGCTAATAGCGAGTGTGGTGTTCCCGGTTCCCGCCGGTCCACGCCGGTTCCTGCGTGAGCGGGTGGGTGGCTCGCCCCTACATATATGTCCTCCTCCAAGCTGTGCCTTTCCGCCGTCTGTCGGCGAGAGCGAAATGATTGCGTTGCGATAATGATAGCAAGATTATTTATTGTTAAGAACCTTGTCGACTCGGAACATGTTGTGCGTCTTGGAGCCGGCCAGATCGCACATGAGCAGCGAGTCGGGGCACGTGGCGCACGACACGACGCAGTGCAGCGACGCGTAGAACGACACCTGCCGCACCCACTCCGCGTGCGCGCGCTCGCCCTCCACCAGCCGCAGCTCTGGCAGCAGGTGCGGCTGGAACACACACAATACACACTGCTAATGTACAAGAAGATTGCATCCAAAGGTAACATAATTCCTACCACAGATTCCTATATCCACAGCGATACACGCGGTAGTTAGTATGTATTCATAGGTTTATAGGGAATACTAAACATGAAAATATAATATAATTTATTCCCATCTCATGTTTTTGTCTGTCTTCGTTCTTTAGGCTTTTCATCCATCCTAGAACGTCCCAATTAAACCTCCGTTGATCGTACCTAGCAATTGGCGCTTTCCTCGTTTGTTGACAATTGTGAGACTGTAAGGTGTGGGACGATGGGATCCAAGTAGGCGCGGCCGTCCTCACAAGTGAGCGTTAGAGCGTGGGGGCCAGCTCACCCGTCTCTGCAGGTCGACGTGGCGCAGCTGGATGAGCGCGCGGCCGGGCTGGTTGCGGAAGGGGCCGCGCTTCACGGGCGAGAACAGCAGCACGCGCACGAACCCGCCCACGTCGCCGCACACCAGGATGCAGTTCTCCTTCTCGTCCGAGTGGAAGTGATAGTGCATCGCACATATCTAAATACACACGACAAAATCCACACCTTTAGGTGTCTTAGGAACAAGAAGGTAAACCTATGACGTGAATGCCTTCAAGAAAACAAAAAATAAGTTTTTACTAAGTTAGTGCACTCACCATCTTGTACTGCATATTCGCACTTTACCATCAGGTGGGATTGTGGACAAGCATTAGGTAGTTACTTATTTTAAGTAAAAAACGCCATAGTTTGTGTGACTATTTGGGTTGGGGACAATCGTACTTAGGGTCGCGATCGCGACTCAACGTAAAGGTGTTCAAAGGGGCTAGCTACACAATTTTCCTTATTGTACAATCAATACCATGTAAAATACTTGTGCTGGTTACTTGTTACTGGTTAGATGATCACTGTTCGTATAGTGTATCTAGAGTTCAGATAAGTAACCCTGCATCAATATACTGGGAGGTAGAAATGATAATACCGAAACACGTACGTAAACCGCGTTTATTCCGTGTGAGATACTAAAGGCGACTGTCTGCGAGGGGTGAGCTGAGCGCATGGGCAGCCGACTCTTGATTACAATGCAACATATTATGTTGTCCCTACATACTGATCGCCACGTCTCGTCATGTCTCGTCTCGGTGTAAATTGACCGTTAGTTACCATACTTACCATGTACTCCCAGCTGGTGATGACAATTTTGAGAGTGAAGGTCTTGGCCGTGCAGTCGTAGAAGCGCAGGTCGCGCTCCGTGGAGCTGGTGACCACGATGTTGACGTCCGGCATGCACACCATGTCGGTCACCCACGTGGTCCGCACCTTCAGGTGGGCTGAACAATGCCCAGGGACAGGGGTACGTTACTTGATGGAAAATCGCTTTCGCATTAATATCATACTTCCGCGATAATACTTTAAATTCGAAGCGCTCATAGCCCAGCGGCCTTTGTCGATCCTAAAATTTTAACATTTCGGTGGCCTTCGGGTGGCATGAAAACTTCCGACGTTTGAGTTGGGCATTGGCCAATTAACTCCTTTACCAATAGGTACGAACTGGAGCAGCATAGTGAAGTCACTTCAGGTGTAATAACGACGATAAGTAGCTCATTGACTTTATTTACACACCTACTCGTACTTACTGTGAACTGTACTCACGACTAGAGGAGAACGCGGTCCGCAAGAGAGTCATGTCGAGGGACCACCAGTTGATCATGCCGTCGCGACTGGCCGTCAGGTACACTCCCTGCATCGGGTCTGTAGTTCGGTTCTATACAGGGAACGTTGGATTATATTGCCAGTATTATAACCGTACGTATTTATTATACGGGTACCCATTAAAGATCTGACGATTTCTGGCCGGCAAACATTTCAACGGCATCACCGTTCACCCTGATGGTCATAGATGCCCTCCAAAGTAGTACAAATACAGACACAATAAGTGAACCTTAGCAACGTCCGGGCAAAAACAAATCCTGGAGATAGTCTGCCGGTGCATGGAGCGCATGACAACGGGCAGCCCCATGATGGGCGGCTGCAGCGCCTCACGCTGGCTCTCCGCGTCGTTGCCGAAGTAGCCCAGCAGCAGGTGCGACACCAGCTCGTCCCACTCGATCTCGCCGTTCCGGTTCGTGTTTATCTTACAGTCAACACAACAACACTTAGGTAATAAAGCGTCGACCCTAGCCTAGCATGGGGCCCTTGATCCGGGTAGGTACTACGAGATATTCTTTCAGCGCTTTGTGGTCGAATCATTACCTCTAAGCGTACCTCCGGCACCTCTAAAAAAAGCTATACTAAACAACTGGGATTGTGTGGCATAAATAGTTGATGGTGTTGGGAAGGGGAAGGTGGGAACCGGCTATACTCTTTCCCGCATGCGGAAATGCGTGGCCGTGGTTTATCAGGAAAAAGTAACTTTTTGTAACCTAAACTAAAGATCTACGTGTATATCGATATATTTATTATTGTGTATAAAAATCCCGACTGAATTCTGTAGGTACCTTCATAAACAATATCTTGAACTCATCGTCATCGTATTCTACATTTAATAAAGTCCGTAACAACTCTCTGAATTCATTCGGAAGCAGTTTGTTCCTATAAGCCTCTTGAAAGGCTTCTTTGATCTTCACCATATCGGACTGCGTGCAGCGATCGTGGAGAGGCGCGTTGCGCCACTTGCCTCGGGACTGCGGAGCCGAGCTTACTTCAGACTTCGATGAGATGCTCATCAATGATTTTATTTCGTAATCGTTTGCCATTTTAAATGATTAAATTAATTTTATTGTGTAAACGAATACAAAATAACATTGAAATATTACTCAGCTCTTGAAGTTTAATCTCATTTTCAACACAGAGTACTTAATAATCACTTGATTTTCAATCTCAAGCTCCAATGATCACGTATTTGCTACCACAGAGTACTTAAACACTATTAAAAATATTATCTGTGGTGGATTATAAAGAAGTTGTTTGATATATCCTGTGCTAGATGTCATATCCATCAGTTGTCATTCTTGACGTCTAACGTCGAGAATATGTCAAATTAACCTAAAATTAGTTTTCTACCAGACATAATAATAATTTAAATAACATCATTCAATATGTTTTTAACGCTCCGTGCGCTGAGCAACCGGCACCCGTCGTTCATAGCTCGTACGGTGTTCGTGAAGAACAATAACGTGGACGACGCGTGCCGCCTCATCAACCGCATCCTGGGCAAGGAGGGCATCCTGGGCCAGTACCGACTCACCAGATACTATGAGAAACCTTTCCAGGTAACCTTCAAATAGTACTTAAACCCTACGGGCAACCTCACAATTTGTACAGCTAATGGTGTCATGTTATCGTCCACTTGATGTTTGGTTACTATTATACACTGCTGTATGATATCCGTTTGTTTCTAAGAAAATCATTTAAAACAGTAGTATTCTACCATATTAATTTCAAACTTTTACTTCCCAGACAAGGAGGCGTGTAAACCATGAAAAGTGCAAAGCCATTTATAATGAAGATATGGAAAGAAAAATCCAGTTTGTTTTGAGAAAAAACCGACATGAACCCTTCCCCGGATGTCACTAATTTATTGAATTCATTGTAATAATTGTAAGTAAGGTAGATAATAAATAGAATATTTAAAAATGCAATTTTAATATTTTACACTTAGATTACAGTAATAAATACTTTATCGAGCAAAATATTTACAAGAATGTACACAAGATATTATCGCAGGTTACATTGTAATATAAATCATCATCACAGCAATTATTAAAGAACACGAGAAGTGCAATCCGACATAAAGCTGCTCATGCATGTACTGTAGCACGTAATGGAAGCCCAGGGGGCTGGCGTTGTGTCATATGTAGGTGAGACAGGCGTCCCGCCGGCGCACATAGAAGTGGTAGCGGTAACATCGGTGGCATGTCTTGATGCCACACCGGTAGCTCAGCCCTCCCTGGGGCTTGCCTTTGCAGTACTTCAAACCACACGGGTACCAGTTCACGCACACCTGTCAACAATTTTTCACATATAGTGTGGAGCTGAACAAGAATATAAAGAACTTTGAAATGGGATGTTTCTCCCAAATTCATAGGACAGAATGTAGACTGTTGATTAACACTTGGTTCAGTGAAGGAAAACATTAGGAAACCTGAACACTTGATACTTTTCTATAATGTTCAAACAGCAAGTGTGGTTTTTATATAAATATGGTCTTAACTCCTCTTATGTGAAAACAGTGAGGCAATTATCAGATAATGAAACATAATCAAGCTACGCAGTGGAGAAGCTGTAACCCATAAACAAATGCCTGCATCATTATATTGTGGTTGTGGTATGTGTTGATAGAATTGGTATAAAAACAGATTTAAAGGAGTAACAAAAAATAAAAATTATTAATTGGTTACTGGTTTTAGGCCCCAAAGGTCGAGACCAACAAGATGACGATGGTAGGTACTGCTTCTTAGTTATTAAGATTGTCTGACCTCCAAGTGACACATGCAGTCCTTGGCGGGATCAGTCTCTGCGAGGCACACGCTGACCGCCGGCGTGCCCTCGGCCGTGTGCGAGCCCAGCACGTGCTCGGGAAAGGGAGTCACGTCTGCTTCATAAGATGACTGCTCCAGGCCTGGGTAAATACAAGATCAGTAAGGAATGTTAGCTTGTGATATAAACATAATATGCAAGCTGAAATGGTGGAAATAGGATTTCAAGGCATAGTTTTTTTTTCTAATGGACAATGCTGTTAGCCTAGTAAAAGAAAAAATGTAGATTAAATAAGAATGCAAGTAGTCCATTGGTGCATAAATTTTCCTTTTCAGGATGTACCTAGCGAGCTGATTTATATTGACCACTAGGACAGATGTACTCCCTTTACTTGAGCTAGGGTGTGGGGCTATGTGAGGGTGGTGGGTGGCGGCGGACCTGCTCGCGGCGCCCAGCGCGTGAGGTCGGCGGCGCGCAGGTAGACGCGGTCGCGCGCGGAGGCGCAGTGGCGCCCGGCGGCGGGGGACAGGCGCCGCGCGGCGCGCCCCGCCCACGCCGTCGCCGTGCTCTGCCGCCAGCCCTTGTCCTCCTCCGCCACCCGGACTGTGCCTGGGTTTTTCTAAACAACATGTTAGCACTCATGTACATGAGCTGGTGAATTACTATCTTATTTACTTATTTAATCTTTGTAGACCACAATACAGGATTAAGGTACTGTATGTAATGTACGGTATTATAAACTTAGTATTATTGTCTTCATACTCGTACAAACTTTTACACTCTAATAAAATTTACTTCTTTAGGGGATTTAAGAACCTCTGTACAAAGTTTCTAGGTCCACTGTTTCCAATGTTTTTAGGCTGTGTGATATCTGTCAGTCAGTTTGCATTGCATTCTATTATGTTTGATATCAATATCCAAGATAAAATTAAAACTATAAAAAATACTGAATATGTATACTACTCCATTAGGCGTCGTACTAATTGGCAGCGATCGTACGAGCAAACGATGCGTTCACCGTCGTGCGATGAAAATGATCGTGCGATGGTCCAAAAGTGTCCTAATAGACCCTGCGATGTCCATCGCGCGATTGGCATCGCGCGACACAACACTTTACAAGGCGCCGCCTTATTTTATTTATCAATGGCTGTCTACAGAGATGCACTGCACAGTTTTTGTTGTCAGGCAATATTACTTTGAAAATTGCAAGTGACATTGAAGAAAGAAAACGTAGACCACATAATATACTTTATAGATCCAGAAATCACCGCAGTGAATTTTTCAATCATTATTTTGATGTATGGAATAATGAAGAATTACGATTATTTGTCCATGACAAAAGATACGTTTGATTACATCTGCAATGGAATACGCAGCCATTGTAATCATGAGGTGACCGCTCGGTAGCGGTGAACTACGGTGTAGTTGTGCTCGCGCGATGACGCGGTTAAAATTAGGACACTCAAAAGAGATTTGTAGCTTTGATTGCACGATCGCATTTATTATGCTCGTGCGATGACTTGCGAGCTTTAATTAGGACACACTTATTTAGTGTGTTTAATTTCGTCGTGCGACTAAATCGCATGATTTGCTCGTACAATCGCTGCCAATTAGGACGACGCCTTACAGATCATTAAATTGCAATTTAAAATATTTTAGCAATGCAAAGTGCCAGCATTGGTTAGTGGAATAAAAACTGTGACTTAGCAACAATCTTTCTTCAAGTCTGAAGGGTCACATAGCTGAGGTATCGGGACAGGTTCCTCCATCTTCAGTAAATATTACTCACATTGAAGGAACTATGCATTAAATAATGATAATAACACAGCTATATATCTGCACAAGTTGTGAATATAAATTAAAATTTCTGTGTAAATTCACCAAAACTTTGAGTCACCTGTCTGAGTTTAGCCATAGCATCGGGTGCTATAAAGTCTGCCTGTGCTGCGTGGGTGAGGAAGCAGAGGGTCTGGTGGCCCGTCTGCCCCAGCTCCTCCTCTCCAGGTATTATAACCTTCATAGCTTCTACTTCCTGTAATTATATGTATAATATTACTACCGGAACTAAGTAGATAGTTCCAAAGAATATTATGGATATTTCTAAAGTTCATTGATGATTGCATAAAATCAATGATGAACTATTTAAATCAGGTGCTGATCTGCTTTATCTAAACAGCCATACTAAAAGATTATGGTTTCAACTGGTTAATTAATCATTAATTTTTCATTTATCTTATCTCAATTATGTTTTTTAATACAATATAATTTAAAATGTCAATAAAAGTATAATAACGAAAATATGTTCATTGAAAGAAAAATAAACATTAAGATGATGTTTTTATGAATAAAAGTACACATTATACTCACATTGCTGAAATCAACAAGTTGGGACACAAACACACCGTCGGGCCGCAAGAAGTCCAGTGTGATGGTGTCGTCTGACACATTGGCCGTTATGTTCTCCTGCATCACATCACCACCCTATAAAGTAAATCACAATGCCCAATTACATATTAAATAGAGAGACTTAATAAAAATAAAACATCACATATGTGCCACATAGAATTTAATTTGAGGAAACTCTTCTCTTTAATTACAACAGTGTCATTAGCATGAACTTCATGTGCAATAGCCAACCTAGAAGCTACTGAAAAACCATAGTCAGGGCGCCTCTGTCAGTCCAATGTTGATGCTATTTATTGCCAGATTATTAGTGCCACATTACTGTCATTGTTAGCTTAGCTCCTGTCAAATTAAATACATTAACTATTATGGTTAATTGCCCCCTTTGCCATCCATCGAACTGCTCGACTGCATAAGGTGTAATGTCTTTTTCTTCTGTTGTACATTTCAAACTCTTATCCTCATAATTATGGGAATCTTAACAGAATGGGATCCTAAAAATCTTGCGAGTATGATTCAACACTGCACGGCAAGGCATCGGTACTACTAATTTTAATAAAAGAACTTTCTAAAAACAACAATTAACAAATGAAAATTCTTACCTGATTTCGGACATTTATTATCAGCTGCAAGTTAATACCAGGGATAAAGAAATAAAGCATTAAAATGTTTAACGCAAACATCTTCATTCCTATGCCTAAAAGTATTCAAATTTAACTTTCATTCATCCATAATGTTCTCGGAAACATCAAGAAATTAAAATCCTCGCTATTTTCCGGATTTTCATTATTTACCTCAATGACATTTGTCAACAAATTGACATTGTCTTGTCATTTCACTATTGAAACAAATTCCAGTGACGTTTAAAAATAGTAAGAATGAAATTGAGTTTAAAAAAGATTAAATCACATTAGGTATTTTCTAAAATTAGTGTGATACATAGATTTAGAACTAGCCAAGTGTGATGTTAACGGATATAATTTTGAATAAAATTTGCCTAACCGGCTGATTATATAAAATATTTTTTTGAAAAGGGACAGTGAGGACACTGAGGTGAAGGTGTTGAGTTGATTTAAAAAACACTTATTTTAAGCTACCAACATTATGCCCAAGTGCATTTATTTGAAGAGTAATAAAATTTTATTTAAAAGTTAAAACATAGACTCTACAAAGAGAATACAGACTAGTTATAGAAAATTGTGATGTTGCATTTTGCACACATTTCATAATATTTTTATTTTAAGGTCATAGATTGCACACACTGACGATTCTAGCCGATGTGCGGCCGAACGACACACGAACGTCACCCGAAACGGAAAGAAAAGAAGGGCGATGTTGCACATAGCGAAGATAGACAGCTGTCGTTTCATATTCAGCTGATTTTTGTGTACGCTAAGGTAGCCAGTGGATCCACCTACATTTCGAGCGTTCCGTCTCGCCCTTACCGTTTTTAGTGAAGTTGTTGAATGAGAGTGGAAGTCTCGGGGGTGAAGCGTGGGAACAATCGAGAAGCGTTGGGCAGCGAACAAAGGGAGATGGTCCATTGAGCGCGGGTGGTGCGTAGCGGGCGTGACGTCACTGCGCGGCGGCAGAGGGGCCGAGGCCGATGCGGCGGGGCTCGTGATCCGGGGAGCGCGAGCACGCGCAGCGGAGCGGGCCAGCCTGGCCTCCAGTGAGTCGGGGGACGAGGGCCACCGGCCGCCGCGCAAGCGGACCCGCAGGCTGTCGCCGGCGCCCGCGCCCGCGATGCACCCGGCGTGCGCGAACGGGGCGCCGCACCTCAACGGTGACGCGCGCAACGGCGACCTGCAGCCGCCCGGCCTGCGCATGGGCCAGACCGACCAGGAGATCGTGCGGCTCATCGGCCAGCACCTCCTCTCCGTCGGACTCGAGTGAGTACCCCGCAATCATTGCCACTCGTATGAGAATGTCGATGTCCCAACCCTCAGCTGTTAACATTACACAGTGGCGCTCGGTCGGCCAGCTGATTGTTTACATTGTATTCTTTAGTTCCCTGTTCTTTATGCCACTCGTTTCGCATCAACAAATCAATATTCAATCCGGTGTCTTTCTCATTGACTGTATTTTTATTTACAAATTGGTAATGCCAAGTGCTAAATACTGCTTCGCCACTTGGATGGCGGGACAGCGGGGGTTTCAGTGCCTGTAGTTATATCATAAAGGTGCACAATGTTGGTGTCTGTATGTGAGGAGTATCCCCTCTAATATTAAGTGGCATTCTCTCACTATCTTATCTGTTATCACAATTGTTTGAAAACAAGTCCATGTGATAATAATATGGTATAGAGATAGGAATAGTGTGCTCATTCTCCCAACAGTCAATCAGAAAACTTTATCCAACCTTATTTATTTTTCTAATATCTTTATCCTACATTAGACAATGCCTAGGTTAAGGAACTCACAAAGAAATAATAAGATAATAATAGGTATTGTGTACAATAAAGGAGGAACTCTTGCTATTATCACATTGTAAGGGGTTGTTATCTTTGTGACTGTGTGCAGTTTAATACACTTTGGTATGTACATAATTAGTGGTTGCCGTGCTATGACAAACTTACAGTGAAAGATTATATAAATGATAGGTAAACAGATTGAGAGTAGAAGTAAACAGAAGTAGATATTCAAAAATACTTTAAATAATAGACCATAAAATTATTATTGAATATTAGAAAAGTTACTTAATAATGCAATAGGCATTTTGTGTTAATTAAGCTTGTCAGTAAATGATTACATAATATAATAGATAATGATGTGGTAAGGTGATGAAATGTTACAACATTGGTAGCGTCATGCAAGTAAGAGTAACATGTTTATTGTTTAGTTTAGTGACATGTATTCACCTAATTTTGCTGTATAACAATTGTCTCATAACTCTCATAAGCAATTGTATTCTGGTTGGAAGGTTGTACGTTGCTGGTTATACTTATACAAGAGACAAGCATCTGTCCTCAGAAGTAGCAATGTATCCGTGATGAATGACAAAACACCGGACTAACCTACACTAGCAGTCTGAACTTTCACAGTCCTCGTACTAACAAATAATAACTACTAATATTTTTTTAACACCTAACACTGACAGGATTTATTAACTGACGACTATCCATATTGCAGTCCTTTTTGAGATTTTTCACAGATGTTCATACCTGTCCCATGCATAAGGGATGATGGCTTTGCAAGCTCTTATGCTATCTTAATCCATGCAAAAAAATGATATGTAATGCGAGACGTAGCTGCTTTTCGTGCTCTGGTTTTTAGAAAAAAAATAACTGAACATCTTGATTATTATAGACGCTTAGTAATAGGTATCAAACTAATATTTCTACATTAACAATTTTGAGAATTTTTATGTTTATACGGGGTGTACTAAAAGTAGTATGACAAAATTGACAAACTGAAAGGGAAGATATCTTGGGGGTTGACCTACCAGATATCAAAAAATGGCCTTTGTAAAAGTTTCATTGTTTTCGAGATTCTTTACCCAACTTTTTATTGCTTAGTGGACAAATGAGGAGATGTTTTGATTATTTCTTTTCCAAAGTTCTCTCAGAGAGTTGTTCTACAATAATTGGTGTACATAACATGTACAAATTGTATAATATTTTATTTCCGGATATTTTATAATGTAAATTGAAATATTAATTTATTGACTCACAGTTTAAAGCAAAAAGCTTTTGAAATATCATCCCAAAGCAGTAAACGATAAAATCACTTTAACTTCAGTGAATCCCTTTGACATTGATGGTTTACTTTTAATTAGCTTTTTAACTACTCTTCATTATATATCCATTAAAGCCATTAAAGGCAAGTTTTTAAAATAATGTGCAACATAGCTTAGTGAAAATACAGAAAAAGCATATTGGGTTAATGTTATTATATTTTGCTGATGAAGGCGCGTCACGCGAGGCGGCCTCGGCACTCTCGGTCAGACTACCTCCATGGATGGCATCCCTACAAAACAACACTAACAAAACTAAGTTTTGATCATGTGTCGATAGAATATCTTACGTATTAGAACCACAAACACTCGGTACATTAATTTAAAATTAAAAAAAACCGTCTGCTACATGTCAGCTATCATAAAAGCTATCATGATATACCTTTTTGAAATCCATATGGTGAGTTCTTTAATTTGATACCCATAACTGCACTATTCGATTTATTTTTATTTTTTATACTTGAAAAAATGGCATCTCACAGCCACCATATTTATTAACAAGACGAATCTAACGATATCTTAAATACATATATTCGTTCAGCAGTTTGGAAGATACAAAGTACTTACTTATATAATAAAAAATATTACACGCATTCATACATACAAGATACGCGCGAAAAACATAACCAATCCTTCCTTTCCTAGCAGTCGGATAAAAATATGGTTTTAATTTTAAACATTGACTTACTAAGGGATGAGGGAATCCTGTCTTGTGGGAGAGGGTAGGGAAATGCTAATTTATCCATCAAACAATCTTGGCATGATGTTATACGGGTCGTAGAAACCAGGCTCCTGTTATTAATGTAGAAGAAGAATATGTGGGTGTGTCCGAGGGCTACGGTCGCTGCGTTTGCGACTTTGCGTCACTGACACCAATGACACCGTTGCACACTCGCCAGTCATCGCCATCGCCTATATTACGTGACGTGTCGCCCGGTGGGCAGGCGCCATGCCGACTGGCAGCTGGCTTCCAATTAGATATAGAACCACTTCGCTGGTGAATTTCATATTCTGTAATGATTACTTTACTAGCGGGTTTCTGAGTAGTGTTAAACTGACGATATCTAGTTTTTAATTCTAAGTTTTTAAAGGTCACAGATTGTCTCAGATTTCATACTATAATATAATATTTAAATTAAAAATATAGTTTACACTTCGTCCAGCCACCTTTACTTCGGTCTGGGCCGGAATTTCCGCAGATTTTAACCGAGACCGAACACTCTGCGGAGTTTTAGCCGAGATTAGCCAAGTCCGAGACCGACATTTCGGTCGGGCCTCACCATAAAGGTTCTTTTTGGTATAGTACTCTTAGTAAATATTCTTCCTTACTCTACTGTAGTAATAAGTAGGAAGAATGGACGCGAAAGTTGTCTGATCTGGATCGTGTCGAGCTGAGTGTGCATTCACACCACACACCATCACGCCCGCATGGTTTTCGCTTCAGAGTGTTTTCTGATAAGGTCATATATATTTCTCGTGGCATTCATCCAAACTGTGATTTCTTAACATGTTTACGGACGATCAGTGCCTATTACCTAGGCGTTCCTCAAAATGAAGTGCGTCTACTCGAATATTGTTTATTTTGCGCTGAATCATAGTGAGAAGCGACTTTGTCTTTGCGACGTGGGAGCGGCAAGGCGGTAAGGCGGCAACAAAACAAATAGCGCTGTAATTGCTTTGAGATTGATTCGCGACTCCAGACAGGTGCAAGTGTGCAAGGCCTGTAATTTACATCGTCGGCGCGTCGCCGCGTCGCGTCGTTCGTTGGCTAGAAAATAAACGAAATGAAAGCAGCAGCGTCTCGCCGATTTCGGTGTGAACGGTCGGGGTGGTCGGGGTCGGGCACTCCGCACTCGGGACGTCCCTTTGTTCCCGGCCGCCGCGGCGCCGTGGCTCGCCACTAGGCACTCGGCACTCGGCTAGTGCTCTAGACTACCTCCACAACGTTGCATGCGTTTGACCTCAACTCCGCACCTGAAGGATTTTGAAATATTCTGAGATATTCGTTTTTCGCTTTGATGAATGGGATTTATTTATTTATTTATTTATTTATTTATTTATTTGCTATAACATGTGTTACATAGGTGTTAGAATAACATTATGCAATTGGTATCAACATGACCCTGGCAGGGCACAGCAAACTTGTCATGTGAGTTACGGGTTACATTCAACTTACATTTTAGTTAACTATACAACATCAATCAATTTAATATAGTAAAAGATATTTAAAATGTATTAATTGAAATCGTGATATTATATATCTTAGGTACTATGTTTTACTACTTATATTATATTTTTTCTACTATTAATAGTTCACGATAACTTAAAAAAAAGAAAATATAAAAACAATAATAATAATCCGAATACTGCATACAATTCCATATTCTTATATATATATATATATATTGTTTAGCTTATAATTATAATTTAATTTATTTGTATAATTTAAATATTAAAATGTCATAGTTTTTTTCATTATCATATTATAATTTTATTAATTTCATAATTTAGTTTCATTACTTTAAATTAGTGACTAGTGCTCCCGCTAAAATAGCGTTCGTTCCCATCGTCCGTGAGTGTTTGTTCTACTTAGTTTAGTGAGGGTATGTAAAAAAAAAAAAAAATATTTATCTTAGTTTGCGTCGGTCGTCAATACGTAGCATTTAATATTATTTATTATTATTATTATTATTTTATTCATTATTTATATTTATATTTACTGTTTACTATTTATTATTTACATTGTTCGACACAGTGTAAGTCACTAGTAAAGAAATCATTTAAAGTGTAGTAACATTTATTAATAAGGATAGACTTTAGACGGTTTTTAAAAAGATTATCGCTTTGCATAGCTTTGAGGTTCTCAGGTAGTTTATTGTATATTTTGATAGCTCTGTATTGTGGACTATTTTGAAAGAGTGTAAGGTTTGATTTAGGCAATATTAATTGGTTTTTTCTACGGGCACTGGTGCATAAATCAAATTCATATAGATGCGTCCGAACGTACCAGGCTATTTCCAGTATATACATGGAAGGCAAGGTGAGTATTCCGTGTTTAGTAAAGTACGGCTTACAGCTAGCTGGCTGATGGATATTAAATAGTATTCGTAATAGTTTCTTTTGCTGTACAAATAATTCGGCTGCGGCCGGACTATGGCCCCACAGCATAATGCCGTACCGCAACCAAGACTGTGCATAGGCATAATAAGCCGAAAGCGCGGTCTCAAGGTTGGATTGCGATTTCAAAATACTGAACCCATAGGCAAATTGGGACAGTTTTGCTTTAATTTTGTCAACGTGTTGCCTCCATGTAAGGTGTGTGTCAATTGTTATACCTAATAGTCTAAAATCATTTACTTCTTCAATGCCTAAATTATTTATTAAATTTTTAAGATTTAGTTTTATTTTCTGGTGAGGTTTAAACTGTATTATTTTCGTTTTTTTAGCGTTTACTTGTAAATTATGTATTTCTAACCAATTTTTAACAATTTTAAATGTTTTTTCAATGTTTTCTAAATTTTCGTGCTCATTTTTACCTTCAAACAATAGTGATACGTCGTCCGCAAACAGAACGCTTTTAGCGTTTATCACGTTGGGAAGTTCGTTGATGTATGCGACAAACAGAATACAGCCGAGCGTGCTGCCCTGTGGTATAGACCAGTTTGTTATACAGGTGTCGGACTTTACTTCGCTTACTTCGCGTGTGATTTCGTTAAAATAATCCACCTGGACGTACTGCCTTCGGTTAGAGAGATATGACTTAAGCCAGTTATATGACTTGCCCCTGATTCCAAGTGAATATAACTTTGACAATAGTATGTTGTGCGATACGTTGTCATAGGCTTTGCTCATATCTAAAAGCAGTGCCACCCCGTAATCTTTTTTATTTATGTAATTGTAAGCCTCTTGAATGAAGCTATATACTGCGTGTGTCGTTGACCGGTTTTTTCGAAAGCCGTATTGACTGTCATTCAGGAGTTGGAATTTTTCTAAGAAATAATAAATACGAATTGCCATTGCCTTTTCAAAGATTTTTGAAAAACTCGGTAAAAGTGATATGGGCCGATACTGGGTTATGTCTAGTGGGGTCCCGCCTTTCTTTTGCAAGGGCTTGATTTTAGCTATCTTAAGGTCCTCGGGAAAGTATTCTTCATCAAAGGATTGATTAACAAGGCAGGTAAGTGTGGGTGTAAGCTCCTTTGCGCACCTTTTTATTAGCATGGGTGGTATTTCATCTGCCCCGTAGCTATATTTATTAGGTAGATTAGAAATTAGTCTATGCATTTCACACTCAGTCACATTGGTCAAATATATTGAGTTGCTTGTATTCGTAGATGTATTAGGAGGTTGCAAGTCACGTGATCGGAGCCCGACAGTGGCAAAGTAGTTATTGAAGGAATTCGCTATTACGGTTGGGTCAGTAGTGATGTCTGAATCTATTTTTAATTGAATGTTTTTGTAGTTATGCAATGATCGGGGATTTTTTGTAACGGATTTAATGATATTCCACATTTCTTTCGTTTTATTCGGTGCCTTTTTCATTTTATTTATATTATTTAGTTTTTTTGACATTTTTACACATCGTTTAAGGACCTTTTCATAATGTTTGTAGTGTTTTTTAAGTATTTTATTGTTACAGTGATTAACAAAAGCTTTTAGTAGTCTTTTATGTCTGCAAGATTTTTTTATTCCGGTTGTTGTCCATGTGTTTCGTTTTCTTGGCTGTATTTTTATTCGTTTTTTCGGTATGTATTTATCTAGTAATTCCTTAATTTTAAATAAAAAGTTATTATAGTTTTGGGAAATGTTATTTGATTTTGATAGTATATTATTCCAATTTAATCCTTTTAATGCATTTTTAAAGTTATTTATATTGATACTATTAAATATTCGTTTAGTAAAAATAGTATTTGTTTGTAGTTTAGGTGGAATATTTTCGTTTTTGAAAACATAAATTACGCTTTTATGGTCTGATATACCCTGATCTTCGATTGTAATAGAATGGTGTTTATAATTAGTAAATATTAGATCGATACACGATGCCGTTGAGTTAGTTACTCTTGTTGGTTCCTGTACCACCTGACGTAAATTACATTCTAGGAATAGTGTTGTCATTCTCTCGTAACTTATGCTATTTCTATTCTTGTCTATGTTAAAGTCCCCCCCGATAATAATGTGTTTCTTACTACTTAATGGTCTAATTTTATACAAAAGCTTATTTACATAATCAAAGAACACTTCAATTTCGCGATCGGCTCGATAAATTACAATTAACAAAACGTTATGCTTTGGTAAGTCTACGGCACAGCATTCCACAACATATTCCACGGACAAATTCATGATATCAGTTCGTTCGACATATTTGGTGTCTTCTTGCAGGAGAATTGTAACTCCACCTCCCCTACGTGTTCGTCGGCAGAATGTCGCGGCGTACTTATATCCAATTATGTGTGTTGCAGTTTGTTGTTCTTCAGTCATCCACGTTTCGGATAAACAAGCAGCGTTATAGACATTTTCAGTTATAAGGTTTTCTATAATATATGTTTTGTTTTTAATGCTTTGCACGTTTAGAAACATGAATTTTACGAAAGGAATCACTTGTATGACTTATGTTACGATTAGTGTTTACAATTTCTTCCTGTACTGTTTGTGTTTGTGTGCACTGTCTGTTTTCAGTTTGTTTTGTCTCTTTTAATTCAATCGTGCTGTTATTAGTGTTTTTTTCGGTTGTCTCGGATTCACTTACAATGTGTTCCTTTCCATCTATGTACAATATACTGTTACGAATATATGCTTTATGACCCGAGTTTCGCGCTTCCAACATAAGGTTTCTGAGACACCTACGTTGCTTTTCTTGGTCAGGGTTTAGGTATTCTGATATCGCAAGTCCAGTGTTTTTGAAACAGTGTCTATTTTGTAACATGTATTTAGTTAATCTTTTGCTTAGAAGCTCTATTACAACGGGTCTCTTAGGACTCTTTTTACCAATACGATAGATGTCATCAATGTTTCCTCTTAAATCCACGTTCATTAACTCACTTATAATCCTTATGGTTTTTATGTGCAGCTCATCATCATTTTCTCTGTATTTTTCTTCTAATCCGTATAACACTACCTTGTTATAATTATTTTTACTGCATGATAATTCACTTATTTCTCGTCTAAGTTTTTGGTTTTCCTCTTCTAGGGTTGTTATTTTTTTGTTGATAATTTCTATGTCCCTTTTTATTTTTGTTTGCTCTGTGCTAATTCCGTTCATGAAATCTGTAGTGTGTGTTTTTATTTTTGATATTTCTCTTAAAAAAGTAGTTTTTAGTTCGGTAATGATAGACTCTTTGTTTTTTGCTAATTTGTTTTCCAATAATTCACTAAATTGTTGTAACATTAATGTGTTGGATGCTGGTAATTGTTCTGTTTGTGTATTGTCACAAAAAGTAATATTTAAAGTTTCTCCTAAGATACTTCGGTCGTTGATAAATTGTTCGTCTATGGACATATTTGTATCTATTGAGTCGTCAGCAATTGCCAATTTCGCCTGCGACCGAACGGGTGTATTGTCTGTACGTATTCGTCGTGTTACATTTAAGCATTCCGGACAGGTCCATGTATTTAGTAATTCAGACTTATGTTGCATAAAGTATGTTGCGGTTATGCTAACACACGAGTAATGATATGGACCCTTACATGGAGCACACTTTAATAACTTTTCTATATTTATGGGTTTATTACACGCCTTGCATTTGGATAATCCAGATTCATTAGGAGTTGCTTTTCTGTTTGATTCCTCATTTAAATCCATTTTATGTAAGTTATTGTATTTAGTTATGAAATTAACGAAGAAATTTATTAAGTTTTAACCGTCCTTGTTTGCAAAAATACCTCAGCAGTTGATTCGATATCGTTGGTGCGGGAGGCACGATGCTAGTAAATGCACTCGCGCTAATGCGCGAGCAGGATGCTTGTTGTTGTTTGTTCGACGGCCGCATGCACTAAGATGGCGATAAACACATATTCGTTGCTTATTTTTCTTCTTTGTATTTAACATATAACACTATCATCACAGGCAAAACTTCAATAGTTTCTTGATTTTAAAGTTTATAAAGCAAATTTTGAACATACGTAAACTGTTTGATAATGCACTGAGACGTTTTTTGTTTTATGTTTCGAGAGCGTAAAAGTTGTATCGCTTACTTGCAGCGCGCGCGCACCGTAACCGTAACTTCCTAGGCGTAAGGCCGCGTCTATTTCATCTCGTGCGCGATCGGCGCGATTTTTAACGAAATTCAAAAAAGGAGGTACTCAATTCGACTGTATTTTGTATGTTTGTTACTTGAGAACTTTCGACTGGGTAAACCGATTTTGATGATTCTTTGTTTAATCGAAAGATGGTGCTTGTCATGTGGCCCCACTTAAATTTGAGGGAGATCTGACAATGGCATCCATGACATAACCATATAAGTCTTGAGCATTAAGTATTTGCGCGACAAATGGACGAATAACTCAATATCACGCCAACTGATTTCGATGATTCTTTTTTTATTGTTATTGGAAAGGATGTACTACATTTGAAGTCAGTTTTTTTTGTTAAAATTTTAGATTATGTACGACCGCCGTTCAACGGTTAGCTCAGAACTGGCAAGAACATGAGAAATCCGACTGTCTAATTAAAACATAAACGGCACGAGCAACTAAAAATAACTAAAGATTTCATCCCGTATGCCTTAAGTCTTTGTTTGTAAAAGGAATCTGTTATCAGCTAACTTATAATTGCTTAAAAAATTGCCCGTCGAACTCCACCTGGCACTTGAAATAATTGGTGACATCGAAATCTGTTCAGTGCATAGGTACGATTTGTAATCCGACCCCTCGCAAAATAGCATCGGTCTTAATTATCTAGTTTTTATTATTTCTTTAAACGTTTTGAATTATTTAGTTAGTCATCGGTATTTTTAAGTTAATATCTGACAAATGAGAGGCCAGCGACCAGTACAAAAGGAATCTCCCTCCGATGCGTTCTCGACCAAGAAAGAAAAAAGAAAGTTCTGGATCTCAACTCAAGATTCTCAAGTCCCTAGTCTGAACACGACGATTCAATTCTGAGTGGAGTGTAAGAAAACGGACACTACAAACCATCAACAGTGATACTTGGCCCGGCTTCCGATGAGAATCTTGGCTCCGTTGCATGCAGACTTTGCTCAGACTTAAAATTGTCCGAACAAAAATAATAGTCCTAAAACAACCTTTAAATGATTCTTAATTTTTTTCGTCTTGATATTAACCAGGCAGAAGCCCATTATCACTCTAACTAATCAGTTTCTCTCCTTCCTCTCCTCTCTCTTCTTCTTATTCTTGTCACCCAATATTATATTATTTTAAATGTTATATTATTTTATATCCCCCATATTATTCGTGCACCTTACCTCATTTAATCTTACTCTAATCAGCTCTCCACATTTTAATGTTGTCTGGAAGATACCGATGTGTAAGACCGCCTTTTGTATCTCATGTCTGCTTCACTTGCTTACTTCTAGATTGTTGTTGAATTATTTTATTGGTGTACAATAAAGAGTGAAATAAATAAATAAAGTGTCAATAATATAGTACATTTGACTGTAGTCTTTGCAAAGTCCAAGTCTAAGTACACTTCATAGATCTCACCCTCAAGAGTTACTACCAACTAAGCCGTAAAGGAGACCTAACTATGTAAATTTAGTTTGAAACTTCAGGCCATGCTTCTGTGGCGATGCTGCGCCGCGGCAACGAGTAATAATCCAAGAATGACTATGTAATAAATGTGTTAAGTTGTAAAATATTGGTGTTCCGATACCTTATACTGATACTGTGAAAGACCTAGGAGTGACTATTGATTCCAATCTTTCGTGCCCGTGCTCATGTGAGTGAGACTAGCTGAAAGGCGCTTTACTCTTTTCACACGCCTAAATGCCTTCAAGGATTCCTGCCTTTTCAAACTAAAGTATCCCTTGCTCAATCCCTATTTCGACCTATCTTGGATTATTCTGACACCTGCTACTTGAATGCTACTAAGGAGCTTCTCTATAAACTTGAGCGCTTGCAAAATTATTAGTAACTAGCTAGACTAGTAGACTAGCTTAGTTTCGGGAAAAATATAAAAAAAATGTAATAGTTATCACCCGGGGATAATGTAGCTTCCCAACAGTTAAAGAATTTTTCAAGTAGGTTCGGTAGTTTCGTAGCCTATTAGTATAGAATATCCGGATGACCGAGCTTTGCTCGGTTTAGTGTTGCTTAACCACGCCATTTACTGAAGTAGCTTTAGTATTGCTACTTGCCAATAGATGTCAGGAAGAGTATATTGTAGAAGTTTAACATTGCCTGAAAACACCGATAAAACGACATTTTCTAAAAATTAATCCTAGCTAGATCGATTTATCGCCCCCGAAACCCCCTATATACTAAATTTCATGAAAATCGTTGGAGCCGATTCCGAGATTCCAATTATATATATATACAAGAATTGCTCGTTTAAAGATATAAGATAACATATACGTCTACTATGTATTATATACTTATAAAGAAATAAGTATGTATATGCATTGCTTCCGAACACGCACTGTTTTCTACTTTTCTGTCACCTCTCCGGAGTCGGAGGTCTGCTGGAAGAAATTTCATTAGAGATAAGCAGTACCTTTCGGTTTAAAGAACTTTATTTCTCATAAGATTTTGACATCACTTAGAATGAGAATCTTAAATACTAAACTAAGTTACGGTTTGTGTCCGGCATGCATTCTTTGTACATTGTATCCCTACTGTAACTGTCCTGTGAACTCTTATGTGTACAAAAAATATAAGTAAATAAATAAATACATACATAAATAAATGTGTATTGTAACAATTTTTACTGCCTACTGTTTATAAGGCCTGCTCTATTACTAGAACACTTATGCTGTGATGAATATATTTTTACGACGTCATTATTGATTGCATAAATTATGTTTATTATAGTAATGAACGAATATACTAACGTCATTCACTGGTAAACGGAATACGTATGAGAAGGGCATGCTTCATTATAAATGTTTCACATCACTATTTTCGGTGGTATAGTTTTAATAAAAAGTACCCACCCTACCACCAGGGGTATGGCCAGGGGTATGATGGGTCCGTCATGGGAAAGTCGACGCGACGCGACGTGGCGTCGCGGTGCGACGTCGAGAAACTTCGTACTTGTCGAAGTTTTAATCGCCTAAACGAACGACGCGTAGCAATCGTAGCGCGTAGCACAGTAAGCTCCTACACCATGCAAACATTAAAGTTTAAAAGCTTCATAAACACAATGAAATAGCGAAAAAGTCTGTTCATTTAATTTTGTTAGTTTAAAAAAATTCCTCTTAAGTATGGGAAAATATGGTTTCACATTTTAGTATCGAACAAAATTTTGTTACCCTAATACAATTTATGCTTGTAATTTAATATCGGAAACACGTAATCCTTGTTAAAAAATATTTATAATAGATATGATTTCTTACATTCTAGCCTCACAGTTTTTTTTCATATTACTTTTACATTTAATCTAAATAAACTTGTAAAATAAACGATAATCGCAAGTCACAGATTACTCCCGTCAAACGAATGGCTTTCTAACGCCAATATATAATTATTCAAAACTAGGAAAACGCCCTCGCTTCGCTTCGGGAAAAATAGTAAAAAAAAGAAAAATATAACATAGCCTATGTCACCCGGGGATAGTGTAGCTTCTCAACAGTGAAACAATTTTTTAAATCGGTTCGGTAGTTTCAGAGCCTATTCAATGCAAAAAAATAATCAAATCTTTCCTCTTTATAATATTAGTATAGATAAAACAATTTCCAACACAATTTATGTTGTCAAACAACATTGTTTTATAGTAATTATAGGTCAATACCTTTTGTTCTATAATATGAGGGTCAATAATATGATAAATAACTATAGATAACCTAATTCCAGACAACCATCTTGACTCACTTTGAAAGTGCGCAGATGTAATAACTTTCATGATATACTTAATACATTTTTATATTCATAGGGCTCGGTTTGGTAACCTTACATACAGAGAATAGCTAAAGTGAACCTTGTAGTTTGGGCATAAGGTTGTTGGGGCTAGTAAGTTGGGCACTGAGCACATGATACTCGTAGAAACACATTGACCTAGAAGGCAGGTGACAGTTTGTTTCTGCCCATGAACCGGGAAGTATGCTCAAGGTTAAAGTAACGCATGCGTGTTTAGAATCTCTTAAACGATGGTGACTTTGTTTGGGCGTCTTCTCCCCCGTTTCCGTGTCTTACTTCCCATTAAAGAAATTAATAAAATCCCAATAGTGCAGGTATTTATTATTTTTGTGGCCCTTCAAGATAACATGAGTGTAAGGTACATTCACAACTAGCGCAATTTTGTATGAGCACCAAATTTATAAGAAAGGTAAGTAATTTAAGCAAAATTATTTGTCAACTTAAGTAAAAATACTCATTATTTTATTTTAATATCTTTGATGATCAACTATAAGTTCTGTTTGGGAAGAAAATTATGAAAATATGTTATTGCTGACTACCAAGATGCACGCAGCTAAATAAATATACCTACAGCAGAGCAAAGTCACATCAAGCGCCAGCCGCCCTCGGCCGCCTCAGATTTCAATCCGAAACGCGGTTACCGAATAATGATACACTTTCTTTTTTCCTCACGGTGTAAACATCGAAAACATAACCTTCCTCATTTTTTTATAAAAATACTTTAACTTCACGTATATCGTGCGACTTAAACTGCAACTATTATGAGTTCGAACTTCCGTTTTTCTTACTTCCGCAAAAGAAAGTTTAAAAATGCCGGCTCCAGCTGTTCCGTGTCCGAAGCCAGCTCATCCACTGCAGACGAAATATACACGTAAGTAGCTACAGACTATCACACATAAATGGGAATATAATACTTGGTGCAATTATAAACAATTTGTTGTATGTTACGGTACAGTAAAATCGATATATCAGCTGACGGCCTTCGTAGCGTCCTTGAGTTGGCTGGCCAATTTATACAATTATTTACTCTCGCGACTCGCACTGACTGTCTCTGGTTTGCGGTTGGTTGAGTCCAAGGTCAATGTCATGAGCCGTCTGGGCTTGTAACGAGTATTTATTTACGTTGTATATAGACCCTCATCACTTTCCTGCTCTTTGGATGGGATAGTGGAGAGATTAATTAGAGATTAGATTCTAACTGATTTTCCTGCTTTCTTTCATTCATGTCATACCAACGAACATGTTGATCATGATCAAAGTAATTGCTGTCGGCGTATTCTTTCAGAAAATTGATGATTTACTGACATTAATGAAATAATAATGTAAACACACATTATATTAAACAATAATAAAATTAGTATGAGTGTTCTTGTGCATTTTTTGTGTTTGTGCATCTGTTGTGTATCATTTATCATATGATTATTATAGCCTACGGGCCCTGCGGTGCAGTAACACGTTCTACGATAAATAATTTTAGCATGACGACAAACGGGTCTTCTGTTTCTCTCTTGGGTTTAACATAGTTAATGAGGTGTTACTTTCTTTCTTTTCTTTCGAGCTGCGGCGAGCCTAGGTAAATGGTCATCGTCACCCATTTGTAACACCAAGCATCAACGAAGCGTTACCGGTTGAGATATAAAACGAAAGAATGGAAGAAAGAACTGGCTCTCAAGCTCCCAGCGAGAACACGACGAGTCGTTTGGAGTAACTCAAACAAGAGGGTGGTAGCTAGCCAGGCTATTTACGGATTCACGGAGGATTCATGGATAGATAAAAATATCTACGAGCTCTACAAATTAGGTAGCATCTAAGCTACCTAGTTTGTAGAGTCTAGGCTTATTTGATTCGGGTTACCAATGCACTAGTCGAGGGTTGTAATAATGACCAAAATACTGATAGTCTTGATGATAAATTAATATGAAACTGAAAGAAATGTGGCATAGAAGTTACGAAATCTTTTATCTATCTGATATTTTATCTAAAGGTATAAAGTCATTATTCTATATTTTATGCATTTAAGAATGCATCTATTTCTACTTCAATACAGATAAAAATTGTGAAATACAGAACAGTATTGATAACTCTCAGATGTGCATATTTTATCATGATGTTTGCGTTTATCGAAGCAAGTGTAAATTAATAACCTACCTGTTGAAACGTTGGCCGCCCAAACGCAGGGGCCTGAGTTGGTATCCTGGCACGCATCTCTTTTCAAAAATTATGAAGTTGGGCGTATAACTTACCTACTTATATTTTTTCGTGACCAATATAGCCCTTTCTTACATCTTGCAAATATGTATCTAATATTGCACGGCGCAGTGTTAGCGCACAAGCGTAGCGAATTTGCCCTAGGTTTGGCTAGGTATTTTACGCACGGAAAAGCGTGACTTAAGTGTGCATTTAGGAAGCAATGTGTTTTAGAATACATTATTACAATGGTAGTTTTAGTATTGGTTTTACTTAAGTAATACATTTACTTAAGGTCCTCGAATGGCGCCCACGTCTCGAAAAAAGAAGCATAGGACGCCCCCCCGACCAGATGGACTGAAGAAGACAGCGGGCATCCGCCGGATTCAGAAGGATCAGGACCGGCCAGAGTGGCGCAAGTTAGGGGAGGCCTATGTCCAGTAGTGGACCTCCAAGGGTTGATGGATGGATGGATAGATGGATGGATACACTTACGTAAAAGCTTGATACACTCGCCAGCCTGTCTACGGCTGCACGGCTCGGAATGACAATGAAACGTTAATGAACTCATATGATAATCCGTAAATGTTTTCCAAGACTGCGCAGCTTGACTTTCAGCAAGTCTACTTATTGCTTATGCATTCTGACCTACGCTAGATTTCGACAACTTGTATATGAATGAGTTTCCGACATGTCTGTAGAATTTAAATTGATGTAAGTAAAGTCACTATTTCGCTAAAAGTATCATTCATCTAGCAGCTACTACCTAGGTAATCCTTTAATTAAGTTTTTCATAAATGTAACTGTTACTGTTGGCGAGGCCTCCAGATTAGTCGTGTCATCCTATAACGTCGGCTTTGTAAGAGGTTCATACTTTCAACTGCTTTGACCGATTTTTGCTATTTAGTTTTTTACTTTTCCATTAATGAAGCTAGCTACTCCATTGCCTCTTTTGCCAGTCGTATTTCTGTGAACAATTTCGGTGTTGCGATCAATAACTAGTTATGTTTTTTTATATGTAATAAAATGCAGACGACATTCTGTTAGTTAATATTCTAAATGTGAATGTTTATGAAGATGTTTGGATGTTTGTTCTTCAATCACGCCACAACTACTTAACCGATTTGGTTATTTGGAATGGAGATAGCCTATACCCCTGATTAACATAATAAAGGCTACTTTTTATCCCAGAAAAGTTCAGGGTTCCTGTGGGATTTGTAAATATCATCTAATATCTAATATGGTTATATAAATGTAAATTAATTAATTAAAAATTTCGTTTCCAATCCACTCTAGTATGGCTTATTAAAGCCATTGGCAGCAAATGGCCTCAGAATGATGAAGCCTCAAAGTAATTTAAAACAAGTCTAGAGACGTAATCTTAAATAGCTATCATAAGTACCTACTATATATTTTATTGGTTCTTAAAGTCGCAATTATCGACTGATTCCTCGAGTAATTTCCGGAACCCTCTCCTGACGTTGAAAGCCTTCTTGTTTATCTACCTACCCAACGACGTAGGACGTAGCGCCTTAATAAAACAGTTAATTGGTAAATGATAAATAATTGATAATAAATTGATGGTGGTACGCGCCAAGGAAGAGCGTAGGTCGGCAGATACCTATAGCTTCCCGGGCTTATTCCGTGCGGAAATATTTCGGTTGCTGTCGGATAGCGCGTAGGGTGTTTTACTTATTACGTATATTAATTTTTTTACTATCTACTCACCTCCACTTCAATTTTTCAATATTAAAATATAAAATTGTGTCTTTTTTCTGGTTTACTTCGACTCGCAAACTTGACTGACTTTTATGTAACAGTTTTCAGTTTTAAGAAAAATGGATTTATTATCTAACTAGCTTTTGCCCACGGCTTGGATTGCGGTAGTGGTTTCGAAACGAATTATTTATTAATTAATTTAGATTTATAAAACCACATAAAAATAAAGAGCACCTATAAGTAATGTGATTGAAGGATACATAATATTAGAGACTAGCTGTTGCCCGCAGCTTCGCATACGGAAATTATGTTTTACCTTATTTGCAAAATTTGAAGCAAATCGGTCGATGTTTTAAAAAATTTCCATACAAACTTTCATTGCGATTCCCAGGGAAACCTTTTAATTTTCCGGGATATAAAGTATCCTAAATATGACCCGGAGTATTAGTAACAATTTTACCAATTTTCATCGAAATCCGTTCCAGGGTTTTCATGTGATGCCCGGACAGACAAACAGACAGACATACAATAATTCTAAAAAAAATTTTTTGTGCTCTAACACGTTATTGAAGTGCCCCCTATTCGAAATTAAAAAAAACATATTCAATGTGCAAAAAATTTGCCCTTTGGCTTTTATTATAGTAAAGATAGATACAATAACTCATTAAAATAATATATTACATCCATTTGGGTGTGAAATTTTCAAAAATCGTGACATAATAGTTACTTCTATAATAAAAAGCATGTGTATGCCAGAATTTCAAATTCAAATTCGATTTCAAATTCATAGTTTTACCGGTCAAGGCTGAGGTCCACTCACACTTGTATTGGTGGGTTTTTTATATATTTAAGTATGTATTAAACAGAATCTCGTCTCGTTCATAAATTCTACTCAATATTTTGACGTATTTTTTTACAAACGAGCAGACATTAGTAATATCAAAGGCATTACCGATGCGTTGCTGGCCAGAAAAGACTTGGGACGTATTATAATGCAGTAATGGCGTTAGGGTAGGGCGCGGTTGGGTGACCGACCAGGGCGCCAGGTTTTAAGACTTTTAAGAGGCGCCGCAGCTAGTCAACGGATTATAGTTTCGTCATGTCTGTCCGTCCGTCCGTCCGCAGGATAGCATCGCGAGTCGCGACCCTTTGCTGGAAAGCTGTAAAGCTGGTGGTTCGCGTCGCGACAGAGACAAGCGTCCGAGACAAGAGACTGAGACGGGAGACCGCGACAAGTGTCTCGGTCTCTTCTGCATCTACTGTGGGTCGAGACCGAGACCGCGACCAAAGCTACAATTCATTCAATTTCAGAGTCTGTCAATGGAGTCACTTATGGTGACCACCTTACTTGGCATGGATTGACATAATATATGTATTTGTTATTTTTTTATGGGTTTCAATGGCAGATAGGAACGCCGTAAAAATATCGCCCAGGGCGCTGGTAGTGCCAAAACCAGCACTGAAAATATGAATTACTAGTAACTACTCCCTCCAGTCGGAGTGACCAAAACATGTAAAAAATATTTAATGATCTTAAGAGATGAGTGATAGGCGGATAAAATATCTTACCACTACGTGTGAGTACCATCGGGATTGTAATGGGAGGTATGGACGCCAGCTACGCGATCTCAATAGGGACCTGTTTCCATCAGGATCCTGTTTCCTCGTCCATTTTTCAGCAGTGTGCACCACAAGCAGCAGGCTGGCTTGGATTCAAGATGGACAGTTTCTGTTATAGGTATCTATCTAATAGATAGCTTAGGAGATTGAATAGGGCAACACTTGTTGAGAAAGACTTTTTAGAATCGGACTGAATGTAAAAATTTAACAATATCTGGTTCGATTACTCAGAATAATTGAGAATTGGCCCATGGGGTACGTAAGCTAGCGGATATAATGTATGTTCACTGTACACGTAGATATACACTTATACACTCTATTGTATATTTATTTTGTCCATTAGAAAATAAGGTCCGGCGGCCATGGGCTCCTGCTCTATTATGTTTTTTTTCTATTACCTACTTCTTTGAGGGTATCTATATAAGATATTTGAAAAGATTTTTATTTTTTCCTCGTCTATTCTTGTACCCACGCATTGAAGGACTATGTACCTTTACAGCTCATCGATTATACAGTACCTACAAGCCTGTAAGGATTATCATGTTTGTTGGCATGGCTACAAGTAGGTGGATGATACTTTTCGTCTTACGTCTTTTCTGGTCCGTCAGACATCTATCTACATTAGGCCAGGCGGCGCACTCCGTACTTTTGGTATGATGTTACAAGTACGTGCTGCGTTCGACGTGTCGGTCCAATTTCAGAATATAATATAATTAAAAAAAATATAAAACATACATTCGTAATCTATCATACATAACAGTCATCACAAAAAAGACAACCCTGACATTGTCAGAGAGGATAAGAGTTATGATACAGAGCTGCTCCAAAAATTGCTCATATGCATTTTTTGCACCAAAATTGCTTTATTAATGTCAAAAGAGTTATCCTATAATAGTTAACCAAACTATATCGCAGTATTGATGCTACATACCCATGATAGGCCATAGCTGCGGTTTTCGAGTCAGTAGTTTACTCAGTTTTATTAGGATATAAACGAATTTATTGATTTTATTACAAATATATTCTATAATAGCAATTGCCCTCGCTTTGCTTCGAAAAAAATAGTAGGTACTTTATAAGTAGTTGGCATGAATCAACAAATACAGAGCCATCTAGTGTCCAAGATAGTAATCGATTATTTGATGAATATCGGTAAGTCATACATATTTACTGTGAAGTCATTAGTCATTATTTTTAACCACTCCTGCCATAGAACATATTTATCCTTTACACTATATAAATTAAATGAATAACTGAGGAGTAATCGTAGATTTAAATAAACTTGACAAGCGCGAGTTAAACTCGCTCAGATAGGGTTCCGTACGTTGATTATGTATTTACCATTATTTTCCTATTTCATTTATTTTTGCCGTTTTTTAAGACCATAGACTTCTTATAGGTTTTCCTGTAACATTTAAGTAAAGAAAAATTCTCTGTATTTTTACAAACTTCTAGCGTCAGTAGTTTCGAAGATAAGGCGGAGAGAATGGTCAATTTTTGTCTTTAATTTTCATTCTTCTTTCATTTTAAAACTATCCATTGTAGAATTATAACAAAAATATATTTGAGATCCGTATAACAAGCCCTATCATTTGGCATACCAGACGATACTGCTTGCAAAACAGTTCTTGTTTAATTTTGATTGCGTCAATTTTTTTTCTACATTCAGTTGTTTACTTTATACCTTCGTCTTTGGGTCACAAAAAAGTATATGAGTACCAAATTTCAACTCATTTGGTCCAGTTGTTTCGGAGTAAATTGACTGTGAACGGCGGTCGCCCAGACGCACGAGTGATCCTATACGGATTCCGTTTTTCATTTTTTCGTACGGGATCCTAGAAAATCACGCGACATAAATTAAATTGTGGTTGCGTTCATTCAGAATAGATGAACATAGGGACAGTGTGTGTGTTAGGATGTTAGGAATTTTTAAACTTAAGTATATATTATTTTATACGTATAGGGTACATATTATATTATACTGTCTTGCTGCTACACGAGTACAAGAACTTAAGTACTTAAGAACAAGGACTATTTTTCCCGAAGCGCAGCGAGGCCAGGTTAATTTGCTGAATGCTGGTATAGAATAAAATCGTAGAAAAAAATATTCAGGGTACTCCCACACGTATAGTGGTGATGAATTTTTCTTCTGCCTAGCTCATAGTTTAATTTTGCTGGATATTTTTCAACGTAGGAATCTGTTTGCGAATTATTCACCTATAAAGTGCTAATTTTAGTTAAAGCCAAATGGGGGACATTTGACTTTAAAATTGGCACTTCATCGACCTTTAAAGACCCCTGGCAGCTAAATGGAGTAGTGCTCTGTTCCCTGGATATTATTGGATGATGATATATTCTGTTTTAGCTTAAAATCCCCTCCATCTAAATAACAGACGCCTAATTACATTGAAGTATAATGTCATAGAACAGACATCTCGAACAAAATGTGTGTCCCGCCCGGGAGGTTCCATTTTCAAAATTGAGCCTCCGTTCTCCTTTTAAAATCGAACGACTCCATTGAAGATTGAAGCTACGTGGCGACAATATATTGGGACATACATGGTGTTCGCGGTGTCGTTTCTATACGCTAGTAATAATACTTCAATGCCTAATTATAATTATTGTAACTACTCGCAAATGTAGGTGGTCAAATTCTCCATCATAAAATGTCTTTAGGAATAATAATCGTTATTTTATTTAAAATAGTAAAAGTTACACGTGCGGTCTATCGAATTACTGTAAAACTATCTATGTAATATGGAATTATTCATAGAAGCTGTTTGAAAAGCAAAATTTTTTGAAGCACGAATATTTTTACTATTTCAATGTGAAGGTTGTGGAAATATATACCTATGACACGTATTGACGATAGTTACATAAATAAATTACCCCAGATATAATTTAGTACGCGGAACAATGAATTAATATACTACAACGCGGAAGGAGTATACTGTATACATCTAATACATAATATCTCGTGTCACTATGTTTGTTGTCGCACTGCTTTTTTTGTGTATATTTGGTAGATATGAGAATAGGTCGTGAAGTATATTTCATACCGCTAGGTGGTAAGGATGTCCCTGTCCAGAAAATTTTTGGCAGAACAGCTTTTGCCGAGTCAGCTAGTTCCTATATTACGAAAATTCGATAAATAAAACCGAAGGTGTAGGCACATTCTCTCTGGACGGTCGTTGAGCGACGACGGCAAGAAAGGCGCATAATAATTTTGATTGTTGCTTCAAATACTTTTTATATGAAAATTGTATTTGTTGCTGCCGAATTTGTGAATATAATCGGTGGACCCGACTCTCGGTGCCGACGCGTTTAATGCATAAACGATTTTCGACAATTTACTTTACAATTCAAATATCCCGTCCGTCTCTCCTCTTTTGCGGGGTGACAAAAAAACCGAATAAAAAGCCGTGTAAGTCTCCGATGTTACAGACTCCCCAATAACGTCTCAAATAACAGGCAGTGTTCGGGTTCGATATATTTTTGAATATTTTTTTAAGTGGGACATTTCTGGACGTCTTGTTTTCGTGTGTGTGTGTGTAGAGCATGATGCAGATGCCAGTAATGTACGTGTCGCGTGGTACCTCGATGCATGGCTGGCGGCCCACGAGGTGAGAACATCCCGATAATCAGTTGCAACGAAAACCTTTATACATTTTTACATCCCACGCAAGAAAATGTGACAGTTAAATAACTATATAATAATACACACTTATTTATTACCTTGTATAAAAATAATAAATAAACGTCAATAATTTAAACAAAACAGCATGGATGTCAATGATATCGTTTAAAATAATATAAAAAGAGGAAGTATAGAGGTAATCCTCCATGCAAAAAAGCAACATCTGTAATATAAGCTGTCTAATAAGCTGTCTGCATCTGTGTAATATAAGCTTACTATACTTTTATACGTTTACATAATAAAATATACATATTGAAACACATACATAAGGAATGGAATTGCATCATATTATGAAAAGAAATAGTTACAATCCACTACCCTCTCCTATCGTACTACTTTTATTACCGCACAGGAAAGTTCTCCCGTGTGCCCCGTGAGTTCCGTAAGTCAGAAGTTAAACCTAATGACTAAAAGGCGGAGAAGTTCACAAAATCTTTCAGAATCATATACCTAATCTTTAAAATTTATGATAGGAGTTCCTTTCGCCATTTCTTCTGCTTCATGATAAATAATCTTTCCCAAATGAGGTGGTAAGAACAAAAACGTGTGTTAGTATACTAATATTATAAAGAGGAAAGCTTTGTATTTTTATATTTTTGTATGTTTGCAAAGAATAAATACAATACAATACAATACAATATTCTTTATTGTGTACACTAATAAATTACAAAAACAGATAAATTAACAGCAAATGAAGTTATACACAACAGGCGGTCTTACAGTAGCGATCTCTTCCAGACAACCCTTTGAGCGAAGGACAAAAATACATTTAAAGAACTGAGGTAGGGGTGCAACAATTATGCATAGTAAATATAAATAAATACACACATACATACAGATATATACATACATTCATACGTAATTATCGATACTAATATTATAAAGAGGAAAGATTTGATTGTTTGCATTGAATAGGCTCCGAAACTACTGAACCGATAAGAAAAATTCTTACACTGTTGGGAAGCTACACTATCCCCGGGTGACATAGTCTATATTATATATCAATTTTTTTACTATTTTTCCCGAATCGAAGCTAGGGCGATTTCCTAGTATTATATAAATATCATTCACATAATTAAGAGGTAGTAACTAACTCAAAAACTACTGACCGATTTTAACAATTATTTCACCATTAGAATGCTACATTATTCCTGAGTAAGCTATCGAATTTTTGGAAATTCACACGCTTTTCTGGAAATTCGTCCCCTAAGGGGTAATACGTCATTTATGAATTCAGAATTGTGAAAAGTAATATGTAAGCTTAAGTTACAAACAAAAGTAAATTGTTGTAACTGTAACACGGGGAGGGGAGAGGAGCAGATGCAGGAGAGGGAGAGGGAGACGGAGAGGGAAGGGGATGGGAGGGAGAGGAAGAGGGAGGAGATATGCACACGAAAACTATAACGGCTAAGAACTGCTGTACCGATTTTAATGATCTCTCATTTGTTATATTCTTAGGCGATATGAAGTTCACTGGGTCAGCTAGTAGATATAATATATGTATTAGTGATATGAAACTATAGTGCTTAGTGCTGAATGACCTAGCTTTTCGAGCAATCGAATCTTACTCATTATACTGTTATTAATTAAATTTTAATTAATTTCTGTGTGTTTTCCCAAACAAAAAGGACTCATTAAAAAAAGAGCTGAATAGATGTGTATATGTAATGTAATCAAATAAAATAAATCATCGTCTAAACTTACAATCAAAAGAAGGAAAAATCGCAGTTATTTTGCAATTTCCTCGTTGGCAAGTTACGTAGGGTTATTAACGTTAACGAAGCCAGAATATAAAGTATACACGGAATAAGGGCGACAGTGGTAAGTCACGTGATATAAATTTTTGGCAACACATACAATAGCAACAGGTTTAAAGAAAAGTTCTAAATTGACTTTCTAAGAGAACCCTTAGAACAAAGTAAAATAAAAAAGCTATTCTTACAGTTACAATTTTTTTATATGAGTGACCTTCTGTGATATAACATCTTTCCCGTTGAAAATGTATGGCTTCAACCCATTAATGGCCCACTACTGGGCGCGGGTCTCTCCTCTTGAGGAGGCCTAGAGCATTCTCCACTATTATCGTTCTCCACTGTTATATTACGTTATCATAAGATAACAACCGGGACCGACGGCTTTACGTGCTCTCCGAAGCACGGAAACGCTCAAGAATTTTTTGCCGCTAGCGGTCACCCATCCAACTACTGACCGCGCCCGCTGCTGCTTAACTTTGTCGATCACTTAAGATCGACGCAAGCCGCAGGGCTATGAGCGCAGGGCTTTGAGGATGTATTGATGATCAAAAGGGTAATATTTTTCTCCTGCTATACCTACTTACCCTTTAAATAAATTGGGTCTATCCCACTAGTCCCATTGACATCTACCAATTTAATATAATTACTTTTTATCAGCGAAGCCATGACGTCAATATAAATGATGGTAGGTACCATTTCTATGTAGAATTCTTGATTCTTACTCTTTTCTCTACACTACCTCAGTGCCTTAAGTCGAAGGTGTTCGAGCATTGTGATTGCCAGCGATAACATACGGATCCGAGACGTGGTGCTTTACTATTGGCCTAATCCACAATCCACAAGCTCAAAGTAGCACAGCGGGCTATGGAGAGCGCTATGTTCGGTATTTATCTACGTGATCGCATCAGAAATGAAGAGATCCGTAGACGAACAAGGGTAACCGACATAGCTCAAAGAATTAGCCGGCTGAAGTGGCAATGGGCTGGCCAAATAGTGCGAAGGACCGATAACCGTTGGGGAAGAAAGGTTCTCAATGGCGCACACGTACCGGAAACCAGTTCGCATAAAACATGTGGCGATTTACTTACAATGAATTTCTGAAATCAGGATACTGATTGTTTCTTTCTACTATATAAATGTACCTCTGATGGTAAGCGGTCTCCGTTACCCATCAGCATCAGTAACACCAAAAGCACTACCGACGCGTTGCCGGACTACGAAAACGAAGCGACTGAAGTAAAGTTTACAAAATTAGTCTTGCTATTTTATGTTTTGAACAAAATTGTCAGTACCGATACGCCACAGTTTTAAAAGCTTTTAGCGCTCTTACTTATAGTGCCTATGTTCTATTATTGGATGTCAGGCCGAAGGTATCTTCATGTCAGTTTCTAGATCACAGAATAAAGTTGGAGCACACTATTATTAACTTTCGGGCTCGACCAAGGGAATGTTCGCACGCTCAGCGGAATGAAATATTCGTTCCTAAAACTCCAATAGGGTTACTCCAATAGGGGTAAAACCAATGATGTTTAAATAAATATAGATACGTTGTGCCCTTACAAATCAACCGAAAAATCTGTTCCGATGTCCGCAAGGCACGCTTTATTACTTTATCGCACGTCGTTATCGCTCTCGCGTCAAAACTACATCGCTATCTCTTTCTTCACCTGAATAAGAGTTCACAATTGGGAACTTTTTGAGTCGCACAACGCGCGCGCTTATGACATATCTGCCTCTTTTTATATATAATATCATTGGGTAAAACTCCAAACGCGGGTGTTGTACCTGTGCCTAAAATAAAAATAACGAAAATTTTACATAATTCTTAATCCAGTTATTTGAGTATTTTGGTCATTATTAAATATTTGCCGAATGTTTAATATTATAAATCTATAGGAAGGGATTATTTTTAATATATTAATTTGCAAAGTATGCAGGATCGAAAATATTTTACACATATCTACTTACCTATAATAGGTAGGTATTTCTGACAATGATTTAAGTACTTAGTTTGACGTTTTTGTCTAAAAACTGTTTTGTCGCGGTATATTGATAAATAAACATTTTTTTCTATGTATTTACTTTGTTGTTAAAAGGCTAAAACTCTATTTATATTCGATGTTATGCTAGTTATGTCAGCGGCTATAAATTATTTCCATTACAGTCCCACTGCTTGGCCGGAGTTGCCTATTATGTACTTGGATTGGACGACTTCACACATAATTAACAATTATTTTCTAATTTCTGATACCAACATGCTATAGAAATTAGTGGTGCAGGATTTGATCCCGGTTCCTTCGTACGTACAAACAAACCACTTGACTATAGGTATCACTTGAAAGTCTGGAATATATTTTGTATAATTCGGAACTAAAAAGTCAACTCATTGAAACCCTTTTGAAAGGATCAAAGTGAAGGGAATATAAATGTGTTTTTAATTTCAGTTTCAGGGACGAGGATGAAGCGCCGGTGCCGTTGGTACGCAGTAGACCAGGTAAATATTTTTTTTTATTATTTGGCGACTCTGACCCTGATATTTTCTCGATGGGTTGCGTCCTGAATTTTTATCACGTTTTTGCACGTATCTTGGTTATATTTAGATTGTGTTTTTCAGATACGTTTGTATATGTATTGAGTATTTCAGTTTGGAGATGTTTTACCCAGTTAGTTATTTAAGAACTTTCCACCGGGGCGTTAGACCTATCGATCCTATATTATGTGATCTTGGCCTATATAAAAAATCTAATGTGCAAAATAATGTCCTTGTCGCTCAAAATATTGAAGTATTTTCTCTATGACTTCTTAACTATATTAAAAAGACAAAAAAATAGTACATAATTCCATTTCAAACTAACGATAATGATAAATTATCATTATCGTTAGTTTAGCGTTTAGCGGCTAGTGAAACGATTACTAGGTATATAACTTTTATCGATTAATTAAACTATGAACTTTATCGCGCGTCAGGAGTCTTTTTTGCTTGCTTAGAAAATGTTTTCTATGAAAAATGGTAAACAATGTATTCAATTAGATATTTGGTGAGCTTGTGAGCAATGAAAACGAAATGTTAATCAGAGTTTAATGTTATTCAATGTATTTAATATTTCTTTCAGATAACACCCACGCCTTATAAATTACCTGAATATATCTATTATTATCATTTCCCATGACATTAGAAATAACTTGATTTTTTTAAATTATATAATACTTTTTTTGGTGCCTTTGGAAAAACAGATTTGACATTATTTTACCATATAATTATGATTGCTTCGCTTCAACATGAGAACTTTAAAACGTTTAGGTACTATGTCATCATACCTATCAGTTTTGATTGAATGTGAATTTATGAGAGTGATTAAGAGAGACTATCACTGAATCCAAAGAAAAAGGAAGAATAACTCTTTGTACTATCTAAGTGCTTAACCTAGTAATAATTAGTTTTTATTATTATTACGAGCTTTTATTAAACGTTGGTAGCTTACCTTATTTGTGTAGGTCTTGCGTAGGTGAAATCTTGCAAGTTTAAGTAGACCAACATCATTTTATCCTCAGGAATTCTTTTTCATAATGACAGTTCTGATGACAATGCAAAAACTAGAAAATGGTATTAAATTCTTATTTTCTTTTTATTTCTAAAGAGTAATTTAGAGTAGAATACTAGAGTTAATTTATGACGGGTAAATAATACATTAAGCCATGCCAAAAACAAAATTTTAATTTCTTACCAGCGTCGGTGGAAAGAACTCTATTTCAACCGTTTAACAGTTGAATCTTCAAAGCATATTCATACACCACCCTATCGAACACAGAACATTTTCACAGAAGTCAGAACCTGTGTTCAAAATTACCGGTTCCGCAGAAATGCCGGTTCAGTTCTGCTCGTCAATACCGCTTCTCTCTACATCTCCTTTTTATACATTAAATAACAGTTTACTAAAATAAATATGAAGATACCATGTTTAATTGATTGATTCAGATCAAATGCTCCATGTCACAAACGTAATCGGTCTCAATCGCGTTCCGTAGTCATTGCGCGAAATCATTAAGATATAAGGTATGAGTTGTGGGCAGACAGCGTCTATTGGACATTTACTGTGGCTTCCGAGTTCAAGCACCGGTAGCTCACAAAAACAATAACGTCACAATTCACATAACTTCTCCTACCGTGGAATGATCCGTGCCCCTCGTAGAGGTAGGTGCGGGTAGCCTTTCTAGCTGCGTGGCGTGGCGCTGTAGCCCTGTGATGCACTTGCTGCGATGACGTAGCGATGCTATAACTCTTTATAGCAATCGTTAGTAAATAATCATATAGGTTGAAATTAAGTACCTACCTAATATTCACATAGTATTATGACGTCTACCTGCATCAAATTTTTTCTTCAATTTAAAAATATGAGTCCAATACATCTTCCCACGCTTGGCTTGCTATCGATCTCCATCTAAACCAATCGGTTGATATTTTTTTATTTGTAGGTTATTTGTAGGACCGGGATAACGTATCACGCAACTTGTAGGATAGTATAACTGTTAAATTATAAAAATATTAACTAAGTAAATAAAAAAAAAATCTGCTGGTTAGTAATAAATTATGATGACCTCGTTATCAATACAGATTGTAAAGAGGGGACTCATTGGTCAAACCAAAGATTTTGTAGGACACATATTTTTTCGAATAATTTAGATAATTATCTTGAGATTAAACAAAAAAATAATCTGTTATATAGTAATAAATATTTGAGAGTCATCAAGTCGACATATTATCGTATCCTCGCTACCTCTGTTAGCTACCATAGTACTGACAATAAAAAAGGTTTCTTTGTTACCAGTAGAAAAATATTTTATAATTCAGTGCACCAACAAAATTAACACAATTTTATCTAGAGCAAGGTTATTGTATCGAGTACTGTTCTATTATTCACTAATATCGATAGTTTACTGTGTAATATGGTATCGATATTAGCGTGGGTTGGGGGCGGTACCGTGGGAAAAACAACATTATTGCGACTTCAAAATCAATAATTATAATATGTGTAGCAGAAGGTGTAATCTACGGTATTGGTTATTCAATAATATTCCTTTTACTTTTCACCATGATATATTTTCAGTTCTCCTAACGTTTACATCAATATCCCAAAGTACGTATACTTCAACACTACGTGATCAATAAGTTAAAAAATAAAATAAAATAAATTGAATTAAGTTATTAATTAATTTTAAGTTTAAAGTCATAAATGTGTAACAGCGTATATTGACACAAGCTACAAGTGTGGTATCAAACGGGTTAAAATGTTAGTCAAAATTAGTTTGTTAAAACTAAAAATTACGAAGAGCAATAATAGTTCATGAAAAATAAAACATAGGCGTAGGAAATAATAAATTATTTCTAGGAAATAATAATAAAGGAACCCACAAATTTTTGATGGCAGCAAAACAGTTGGTCTGTCAAATATCCAACTGCATCCTCTATACAAATTTTATTATAGTTTTAGGTTTTGAGCAAATAGAGATTTTATTCAACACGTATTCAATAGGTATTCTGTTTTGATTTCAGTGTTAAATTTAAATGCACACACACACACACACACACACACACACACACACACACACACACACACACACTTTCAAACACGCAAAAGGATTAATAAAAAAACATGTTTGTATACTTTTTTTGTTTCGAATGATTAGTTGCTGTTGGCCCTATTGGCCTTTACAGCTTAACGCGGACTATGGGGCGGATCCAGGTATTTATTATCCATTTATTGTACACACCATCTATGCTATTGACACAATAAAACCTACGTATACTTACTTACCTCTTAGTAATAACCTCTCGCTTGCACCCACGACCCTCGCAAGCAATCCAAAACAATTCTAGTGAAAGCTATGCGCCTACTATCACACACCTTCATCTTGTCGCTTTTTGGCTGTAGGATCGTAAAAATTTCTGTATCATAGTTTTTTCCAAACGCCCAATTAAGAAGTATATCTTCAAAAATTTTAATCCATAAGAAACACGCTTGCTGTGTGCGACGGCCGTTTTGCGAAGTACATTTCATGGCAGATCGTTGAGTGATCGCGTGATTAAACTCACTCGTGAAATAAGTTTTTGTTCCGAGATCCAACATTATTTACCTCGCACGGTGCGCCGACATTGCTTGTGATTAGCAAACACCATAACAATGGGAAAATACGCGACACTTCTGTTATTTTTTAATATTATTATGACTTACAATAATAAAATTGAGTTCGCCAAGGAAGTAGTAAAAATCTGTCATTTTGCAAATAATAACACAGACCCCTATGTAATTTGCATGGCTACAAGTACATGTAAAAACTGAGTATGCCCATGACGTGTTGTTAAAAAAATCCGCCTAATAATGAGTATTACAGGAGCACTGTAGCAAAATTTTATTGTATTTAAAATAAGTAACTAATTTATATTTTCCATATTATTATAGCGCCGCGAGGAAATTATAATTTATTATGAGAAAAACATATTATTTCACCTGACTCTTTCGACCTGCCTCTTGTTTACAAAACGAGTCGGATGAATGATATCCAGGAGTTCATTCGAGGCTAGGACAGATAAGAGATGGATAAACGATTTAGAATAGATTAAAGTTTAAATTAAAATCTATTAAGATCATTAATGAAAATAACACCAACAAAGGCCTTGATTGTTACTAATGAATAAAATTAGAGTGCACAGATGTATAAGTCAGATGTAAAGAAAATGCACTTATGTATTTCGCTATTGTATGACAGACATGCTAAGTAAAACCCGGAATTATGTCTGCCTCGTATTCAAGCAGTCAACATCAAACAAATTTATTTATAATTATGTTCTTCTGTTATTCATAGCGAAATTAAAGCGCATAGTGTATATGTTCTGTGGTATATGTGTTTATGACGAGTACATAACTCGTGTTTATTGAACGTCGATAAGTGAGGCCTGGATACTCTCGTTTACGCCTCAAAACATGTTGGATAATCCAAAACCCGTTTGGGGACCGGTACAGAGTAGAGACAACTCAGAGACTGTTGCAAAAAGGGATGTAATGTACCTAAGGAACCGGACCGGATGGGAATCGGACTACTAGATACGAGTTAACTTTGAATTCCTTTTTATTTTTGATTCAATATATCTTAATATATATAAATTACGTGTCACGTTGTTTGTCCGCGTTGGACTCCTAAACTACTTAACCGATTTGTACACCATGTGCAGTTAGATCCATCTTGAAAGATAGGATAGTTTACATCTCAATTTATAGTCTCAATATTATTTATGATAAGCATAATTTCCGCGTGCGAAGCTGCGGGCAATAGCTAGTATATAAAACTAAAAAAGTTTGTACGGATGTTCTAGACTCTGAAACCATCTAACCGATATGTCTCAAATGGTCTGGTTTCATTTGAAAGGCAATAATCTAAAGGTGGTTTGAGACCACTAAAACAGTGCATTAGGCACATTAATTCGATTGATAAAGTCGATTTCCCACTTTTCCCATACTACAATTTGAAGATCTGTCATTGTCATCTGATTTTTTTAGCGTAGTGGAACACGCTGGGTATTCACTAGTTAAACATAAAATATAATGAAAAATATATATATAATTGACCGCTAATGGCAAAAACTTTCGTGCTTCGGAGGGCACGTAAAGCCCAGACAGCTTTGGCCGCCCGGTTGTTGTGGTTGGAGGCTTTCGGGTGGCATCAAAAATACAATTGAGCAGGCCACTAACCCCTCCAAACCAATCCGCTCTGGAGTAACATGGTAGAGTATGCTCTAGTTCTCCTCAAGATACTCGCTTCGTACTCGTCGAAGTCATATTCCGGCTGGAGGCTTGAGTAGACTATCCATTTTTTTTCTTGACCACGCTTGGCCGGTAACGCATCTTTCAAGTTGGATCAAACTACACACGGTGTGCAAATTTAATTAAAATCGGTTAAGTAGTTTAGGAGTCCATCGCGGACAAACAACGTGACACGTAATTTATATATATTAAGATGTAAAACGCCATTTTATATGAAAACTGTTATAAGCTAATTATATTTTCATTTCCCACAATTAACGGTGAATAAATAGCTATAAGACCAGTTATTTATTAAAGTGATTTGTAAAGCGCGACGCTATGCAAATATAAATGATTATTATTCATTCTCATGTTCCCTACAGCGAGATGTATTTGCCATGTATAGAAAAGACAATGTTTACGTCACACTCATTATTTTTTCCTTTTTGGTATGTCTATGTTTAAAGCCAGGCATGCATAGAAATAAGCTGTCTAAGCCATAACTATTCCTCTGGCGAACACTCCTTAGTTCGTTCGGGATTTAAATGTGCCTTTTGAATGTATCTGGAATCTTCGAAAGAATTTTACTTATGATTTCCAAAAATTTGATACCTGGTTAAGGCTGCGATCTTGCAATATATGAAAATTTACGTAAGGATTCACCTTCTCGCCACCACTAATTCTTGGCTTAATCGTTGCTATCAGCAAATCTTATGAGACAGCCGGGCCTATCCGCTAATAGCACTGCTTTGCAAAACCTTCTTGGCACTGACCACTTGAATAGGGGCTCAATCACCTCGAAATAAAATACAAATTCATTTGAAGGTACAAAGCAACGTGTTGTGTTAGATACTTACATTGTGACGTTCAAGTGTCCATCGGAGTTTCTTCTGTAATTATCGGCAATAAGATCGAGATCTCTTTGCGTGGTACTTTCTAACAGCCACGGTGAGTTCGCTGACCCGTGCGGAGGTTTGCTTCCTGCGCCATCGGTATAGAGGCTGCATCTTTTTACCCGACAATCCTCTACACGTATGTACCGAGCTGTTCTCTCTTATTACATTTTACGACGGAGTTAGAAAGACTCGATGCGATTAACGCAACAAAAACCGATGGATATCCTGCCGTCCTTGTCCCTCGCGTAAGCGGATGGTATACGGCTCTTGCAACTTGCAATGTTTTTCTGTCACGCTTGCTTACTCACGTAGAACTTGGTATTGCGATTCTAACTAGGGCTAAAAAATCGCCAGTGTTCTGTAAAGACGACGTTGATGGCTATACCTACTTCACGACTTTTAATGTTTTCAAATAGGTACGTAATATATTTGAATTTAAACAAACAGGTCTCCAGATTACTTTCTGTAACATATTACTAGAAGAAAAATTATTGATGCTTTGTAGGAAGTCAGGATGATAGTAGGAACTTGGAAGTGTATTTATTGCTTCCTTGTTGGGCTCACCACCAAGTATTAAAATTATGTAAATAATGAAACCCTGTTGTCAAAAATAGTCTCGGTTTTTTTTTATTTTTGACGGCACTGATGCAACGCCGAAAAAAGACGGGCGTTCATTATTAAATTACACGATCTCTTCATACTTACACAAGTCAATGTTATTTGTGTTATTTTAATGCAAACAAAGGAATATAGCTCCATATTACTCGGAATCCAATTAAATAAACCTATCACGATTTATAAACAAACGAATTTCAATTTTTAAACCACAATGAATAGGCAAAATTAAAGATTCTTTAAATTGGAATGTTTCTTAATTTAGTTATTTATTACCTACAATAAAACAGTGAAAACCGCATCCAAATCGGCGGAAAAAAGCATAGAAAAGCATTCTAAAAATATGTGTTATTTTTATAGATTCCGACTCCATTACCCACTACAGAAATAGCTAATATAAATTATTTATTTATTTATCCTTTATTGTCACCTTAATACTAAGGGGTACAATGGGCGGACTTAATGCCTGATGGCATTCTCTACCAGTCAACCCTGGGAGCTGGTGAGAAGATGTAGTAGGTGCAAACAATGCCAGATTTAAGATACCTATAAATTACAATAAATTATATATTGTATAATATATAATGTCACAACATCAATTTGTGTAAGCTCCGAGCGATCCTTGGCCGTGACCACAAACCCCGAGGACCGGACGCCATTTGTAATTCAACAGTTAAAAAGATTGTTTAGCCCGAATTCGGATTGAATTTTGATTTCCATTCCCTCACACGAATACATCAAAATGTAATGTAATATATCGTAAATCAGTGAACTGTTACTGAACTATTTACACATACCTAATACTTATGATGCTTCAACACAAAATAATAATATTATAATGATTCCAATCACAGTATTAGTTAAGTAAGAGTACTACTATTACTTAATATTACAAATGTGAAAGTTTATATAGATGTAGAATGGATATTCATGATATCGCACCCTCAATGGAAAAAAAGCATAAGTCGTCATACGTTGAATTTTAGTTATTAATATGATCGGAAAGAGGGACGAAAGCTGCAAAAGCTCAATTTTTTTTCAAATTTTTGTCATTAGATAATCTTGACGGTTTTGTGCAAGAAATCGTAGTGTAAATTCCTGTGACTGGCTTGGCTTCAACCCATTAATGGCCCACTACTGGGCACGGGTCTCTCTTCTTGAGGAGGCCTAGAGCATACTCCACCACGCTGCTCCAGTGCGGATTGGTGGAGGGGTTAATGGCCAACCCGAGTGTCGGAAGTTTTCAAACCGCCCGAGGGCTTAACGACTGTTATCATATGATAACAACCGGGGCCGACGGCTTTACGTGCCCTCCGAAGCACGGAAACGCTCAAGATTTTTTTGCCACTAGCGGTCACCCATCCAACCACTGACCGCGCCCGCTGTTGCTTAACTTTGTCGATCAGATAAGATCGACGCAAGCTGCAGGGCTATGAGCGCTTCAATTCCTGTGACTACTTACTGATATTTTAATAGTTTTTTTGCTCTCCTGTAAAATTGCAATTTTCATCTTATGCCTTTTTTCACTGAGGGTGGGATATTAAGCACACAGGTAGACCATGATCTGAAATAAGATAAGATATAGGGCCTTACTTATTGATCTGAGCGTATAGGGTACTTACGCCGAAGGGCTTATTATCCCAGACCGGAAAACCCGAGCAAAACCGCGGGCCGAAGTCTAGTAGATAATGTTAGAAGAATGGAAGAAGTTAGATAAAATATTTTCAATCTACTAAATAACTACTACGAATTTAAACTACTTACGAGTTTAAAAACTATGAGCGAAAAGTGGTCAAATGAGTCTCGTGGCCGATTTTTATGAAAACTAAAACTCGAATCTTAGACCAATTATAAGTACTTAATACAATTTTTCCGCCGTGGAACTTGACAAGTGCGCGCGTTTGTCTGACATGCATGAGACTTAGTAACGTGAAATGCTAAATCGATTAAACTAAAGTAATTATTTCTTACTGTAAAGTAGTTAACTATTAATAGTTAAAAATTATATAGGTCGTAAATACGAATATTGAATATTTTTGTAGCTTATCGGTCAAGCACTGAAGTCGAAGAGTGCTTGACAAGCGCAAGTAGGTATGTAAGCGGCCTTAATTTTTTTTTTCTTTATTTATATAGAAACTTTTTCGTAAAGTTGACTTTTTTGAGATAGACATTCTTTAAGCCTTCTATAAAGTTTTGATCCACTTGACCTGTTTTTCAACCACTTCCTTAAAACAGGCTTCCGCTTATATCCTACTATACAAATATACAGAAATATGAATTAGACCGACACCTCTATGTGCGTCTAAAGCTAATAAAAATTAAAAATATTATGGGTTTGCGAAGAAGATAATTTTTCGATTCGTTTGTAAAATATTAGGTAACTTAAGCCTAAACTCAGAGTCACTAACGGTTACTTTAATCGCTCGTTAGTAAAGAATCTCCATACAAATTCTGTACTAAGGAGCGATTCTGAGTTGGGACATTAGAGTCAAGTATGTGGGACACCCTGCCAGCTAAATGGTAGATGTTGGACGTGTGAATAAATTCACAGCTGTAGCATATACCTAATGATGAATTTATAAGAAAAACTGTCACGGCTAGGGTAGAGTAGTACCTAATAGTCGATGAACTACGAAACTCAACATTGCGCGTGGACTGACACGCATTTGGCCGGTTTTTATAGATCAAGTTGTAGCCTGTTTATCTATAATTAGTTATATCAATAGAAAGTTAAAAATGTTTAATTGTCTTACAAAACAGGGGTTAAATTTTAATAAGGCTATTTATTGAGGATTTTTATTGCATTTGTTTCATTATGTGTTTCATTTAGAATAGTAACTTCAAACTATGGTGGCTAAAATAACTCCTGTAATTAATTTTTATGTACCATCAGGTACCTACTTCCTTTTTACATTTTTAAAGGGATGACCCATTAAATTTCATTTGGTTCCTAATTATAGCTTCGTATTCGCTTCTGACAACTGCTAGCAAGTTAATAATCCAAATTACGTTAAAATATATATTATTGAATTTACAAAATAATACTTTTCAAAGTAAGTAATTAAATATGTATTACATATTTATAACTGAAGTTTAACCTAGTTATGTAATAAGTGTGAAAAATATTTCTACTTTATCCAATCTCATGCAATGGCAGAGCTTTTCGGAAGCGACTTGATGTTTGAATTTTTTCAATAGTATTGGTTTGGAAAACCAATTAGGTACATACCATTTAAGTGTATTTGTACCATACCATTACCATAAAGAGTCCTGGTACTAGCTGTACGACTTAAGTAAAATAATTATTTAATTTATATTTAAGACTGAAATTCGGACTCTAAGGTACATAAAAGTAAAACAAGGATATTGAAATAATATAAGTATTTTGTAGCGATGCTCTCGTGTCACGGTCACAAATCCAATAAGAATTACAAATTGATTCTTGAAATTCAATAAGTGTTTTGAAGGTTTCATCCCGACGGAGACTGTATTTTATATTACACCGTTATACAGGTTCATACATACATATATGGGTCCCCAACATATATGAACAATTAAACCCAATATGTATGAACACATTAGCTCGACATTAGCCGAATGTAGCCGAAGACAACACTGCCTTAGGACGCAACGCGAGTTTTTTTAATAAACCTAGCACCTGTTCCCGACACTCATAAAATCATGCTAATAACACTATATCACTGCGGATTATCTCTCATATCAGTGCGGATCCTAAAATGATAAAAAGTGAGATAGAAATAAGGTAGCCGATTAACTGTATCTTTCGGTGCACTCTGAAGCACCGAAAGTTTTAGAACATTTCGAACAACTTTGAAGATCTATCACGAGATGACAGACTCAGATGAATTGACAACTGAGACTGTAATGAGGTTATCCCGATATCGGTGGGGCAAAGAATATTTCGACGCTTAAAAGGAAAAATTGACTAAACGAAATTAAGCTAACTTTACAGGAGAGCAATTTAAACTTGGAATTTTTAGAAAAAAAATCATATATTTTTTTGTAATCCTCCTACCGACGTTATTCTTACTATTTGGAATCTTTATTTTATCATCTATATTGTGGCATGTACAACTCATTTTCTGAAAATTCAACTTTGAACTGCTCTCCTGTAAAAGTTAGCTCAATGTCACTCAGTAATGTTTTCCTTTCAAGCGTCGATATCGATGTTCTTTCATAGAAGACAACAACACTCACTACAGATTCGGATGTAGTGTTATCGATTGCATCCGATACCTAAAAACAATTAAAAGTGAAGTTATAACCAATTCGTTATTTGCGAATGTATTAACAAGCGGAACGGTATCGAGACAGCGAAGAGTGCACCGGGGCAATTTCACGGCGCGTCCACGTAGTCGGGGCGACCACGCATCACCGCAAATGTGTACACGTTTAATTGTGGAAAAGAAAAAAAAACAAAGTGGTACCAAATCCGAAAACTCTCACTGTTCCGTTTAGCGGCGCGTGGGCCGGTAGTGTCGCAAAGCCTGCGCCCGCGCACAAGCTTCGCCAGGAAAGCTCTCAGCTCAGTGCGCGTTGTGGCGAGAGCGCCGACGGACGCGGATCCTCGCCCAAACGGCATGCCCGTAATATGGACGTGTGGAGCGGTCTCCCCGCTTCATGCGTTCGCGCATCACCACCCCTGAACATCGATTCTACGACAGATTTTGCCCTGACGTTTTTCGATAGCAAAGACAGCCCCCAGCAGCCGAAACAAGGTCTGTTCTGTCATGTTATTTATTTTAAATGTTTATATTATAGTATGTAACGGTGATGTAAGTAAGTAGTGGTTGCGCTTTGAAAGCCTGATGGTCTGCGACGATGACTCAACGCGCCGTCGGCGACTTTTCAGTTGGAGATGTGTTTGAGTTTTCGGTTTATATTATTGTGAACGAACGAATGTTTTACTTGGACACCGATTAATACAATATAATTTAATAAATATCCAACAAACAAATTATATAATTTAAAACCCAATTTCAATAAATTTTACTGTTTTCTTTAATTTTATTACCTAGTAATGTTGTAGATGATGGTATGGTCTCGAATACTTTAGATTACTTAATTAAGTAATATTGAGAAAATATTCAAAGGAGTCTAATTCAAATTGGATTTACCGAGAAATAATCACGGGCTTCGAGCTATCGAACGCTGAATGCTAAACATTTACTTTCTTCCATGAAAGGATAAGAGGAAATAATATACCTAATTAGTAGGTACTATACTTGTACTTTTGGCTTGAGAGCCAGTTCCTTCTTTTTTTCTTCTCTCTTTCATGGCCAGCAACGCATCAGTGATGCTTTTGGTGTTGCTGATGTCCACGGGCGACGATAGTTACTTACCATCAGGTGAATCGTCAGCTCGTTTGTCGGCTACTCCCATAAAAAAAAACCATAGGGCGAGCAAAGCTAGACCTATCTAGGTATATCATTAATGCAATTTTGGGGTAGGTTATGATTAATCATATATTTAATGCACTTATAGATTTAAATTTATTATATAGATACATGTTATATCATAATTATCATGAGCATTTCATCCATCCATTCATCAGCCCTTGGAGGTCCACTGCTGGACATAGGTCTCTCCTAACTTGCGCCACTCTGAACGGTTCTGAGCCTTCTGAATCCAGCGGATACTGCGATTGCGTGGACATCTTATACTCCATTTTCCGAGACATACGCCATTCGAGGACCTTTATTCTCCAACGGTTATCTGTCCTTCGAACTATGTGGTCAGCCCATTGTCACTTAAGCTGGCTTATTCGCTAAGCTCTGTCGGTTTGTTCGTCTAGAAAAATACCTAATGGTAATTATTATACATAATCAACGTATGGAACCCTTTTAATCAAAGAATGACTGAACAAATTCTGTACTAAGGAGCTATTTAAGTAACCGTTAGTGACTCTGAGTTGAGACGTAAGAAATAAAAATTAAATTAAGAAATAAAAATAACGAAGGTTATTTTTTTCTAATGTACAAATATTTGGGAAAGGTTCTTTGTAATTGATCGATGCATCAAAGCATGGTTGCATATTTAAATGCGACTCCACCGAGAGTCTCTGGAATGGCGCGGAAGAATACGGCTTAAAACTCCTCAAGTTCAAAAGCAATGGGCCGATAGCACGGCAACTTTTTTATATAGAGACCTTTCCGCAAAGCTGTGTTTTCACATAGGCTGTGACTAGGAATTACCAAGTCAACTACTTAAATATTCGCTGAAGGATCTTAAATAAAGAAAGAAATAAACATTTATTTCGACATAAGTACTGCAACAATGTTAAAAATCGGTGGTTTCTTATACAACAATTATTAATTGTATTCGGAGTTGCAGTTACCAATATGTCGGGAAAGGTCCGCACTCAGAATACGACGTAGAAGGTAGCAGGTACTTTCTACGTTTTCTGAATTTTCAGTACGCCCGTTAGTCGCGTGTAGATCGACGAATAACATAATATAGTTGTGAGTTTAATTGAACACAATTATACCTACTTACACAGGACCACTACTTAGGTAACCATAAAGTAACAGTTTCTATTGATATAAGTATTTGCTGCTTTCGTGTTTAGTGTGGCTAGCGTTAATAGCCCGATCTGACTGCAACGACGCGCTCAATCCGCCTGCCTGAACCATGTCACAATAATTATTTCATCTAGATAATTCATATACCGATACAATAAGCTACTTAGTGTATATCTATAAGATGTATTCTGTGCACGTAACAAAAAGCGAGTGAGGACATTGGTATACCTGTTCTTAATATGTATTCCTATTGTATCGCAGTGCTCTCCGTTTTTTACAAATCTTTCGTCTTTATCATACTTTTTTCTCATTTTTTGATTGACAACGCATCAGCGATCTCACGCATTTGGTATTACTGATGTCCATGAGCGACGGTGCCACTTACCAGGTGACTCGTCTGCTGTGACCACTTACTACAGAACATAAAAAATCTAATTCACATCAGACAGAATGCATCTGAAACATCTATCACACAACATCTCCCGAATTCATTGTACTGTGCAATAACTTTAGAGATAATCTATTCCCCCTTTGCGAAGTGCATAATTCATTTTCCTGGGAATGCATTATACAATTTCCGCGTCATGGTGTCGTTTACCTCATTCGCGCAATACGTTTTACAGCAACAGGTGCGGGTGCGGCGCGCGGCGGCGCATTATAAACACAACTTAGGTTTGCGCTACGATGATTCCGGTGAAGCCGGGATCACAGAACGTCACGTTTTCACTCTTGTTCCACGGTAAATGCGGCCATCCGGAACCCAGTCCTCTGTAACTAGGGTTGCCGAATACATGATTATCACGGAACAGTCTACACGACAATGCACTGACGGATCCAGGATTTTTGTTCAGGGGCCGTCCCTAGACATTGAGCGTAGAATCCGAGATAGACAAGTCTCATTACTGGAAATTCCGAGACAATCCGGGATATCCCGGCCATCTGGCAACCCTATCTGTGACATAGATAAATCTTATAAGGGCCGTCGTAGGTGTCACAATTAATACGTCATAAAAGTGATAGATAATAATATGTACCTGTACCCCAGGAAAATGAGGATGTAAAGGGTTACGAAAAATTCCTAGGGATGATGAATCGTGATAAATCACTAATCTTGGTAGGTATAAATGCATTTAATTAAATCACTTAACACTTTTAGTGACAAGAAGCAGTTGCATGATTACAATTTTAATCGTAGATACCAAACAATTCTACGCAAACGACACAAAAAAAGTAAACAATGAAAGCACGCAATTTATTTTGTTTATTCCACTTAAAATATTTCTTATAAAATAGGTTTCACAGGCTCTCACGTCGACTATTAAAAAGTTTTCAGATCATAAGTCACATAAGCCCTATAGCTCCACAAGCTTACTCTACATCTTGGTCGAAATACTTGATAAGGCCATTTCGTGGTGGTTGGGAAGAAATGTAGCTGTATATATGTCATACAATAGTTTTTTTTAATAGACGGCAAACGAGCTGATGATCCACCTGATGGTAAGTGGTTATCGTCGCCCATGAACATCAGCAACACCAAACTCTCTAAAGGCATCACTGATGCCTTTAAAGCCAAGAAAGAGAGAAGAAAAAGAAAGGAAGAACTGGCTCTCAAACCCCAGCCGGAACAGTCGTTTCGCGGCTGACTCATGCTCAAGGGTGGTAGCTATCCAGGCGAGCTCCATGGAGAAATAATAATAGTAATAATGGTAATACCATTTGCAATAGTTCGAAACTTCCAAGCTTTGGCTTTTAATCTCCACCAATATTATACGTTACGTATTGCTGATGTAGCGTGATGGAGTAGGATCTAGACTTCTAGACTTTCTCTGCAGCTATGAGGAGTGACCGGGCCGTTTGTCGTAATTTGTCTTGAGGAAGAACTTAGTACTATACCATTTCAAATCAAACAGGAATTAGCTACTGTAACAGTTTTTTTTTAAACTTAGATCAATAAAAAAGGGCTTAAATAATAAGAAGTGTGCACTGAGCATTGGTTGAACCTCTTGTCCCATTCTTTCATAATAATATTAAAATTTGTATTAGGTAGTATAGTGTAAGAATTATAATATTTAGTCGTACCTTTGCTTATTCTACCTGCCAACTGCCGATGTATTCATGCAAAGATTTATTTCTGAATATAGGGGCAATAGCTTGCATACGTCGTGCTTCGACCATGAACCCTATTTTTCATTCGCGACGTTCGTCCTTTAGACCTAAGTCACGGAATAAATTGTAACTACTTACCTGGGTATGTATGTAGTGCAAAATGCTAACGTATTTTTGTAGAATTTCCATAGGAAAATAATGGCATGATTACCAATTTTAGGTGTAAAAGTTGTACGTGCGAAGCTTTTATTCTTTTGGCTATATTCAACATCACTTAGGTATACAAAGTACCTATATAATCTGTAATGTTACTCAAAAACTAATCAATTAAATAAACAAAACACCCGACTGAATAAAAAACTAAAAAGAAAAAAGCAAGCCTAGTGCCTAGTTTATAATGCTGCTAAATGTTATTGCATTACTGAACAACTACACCATAGAAGGATTAACAGTCATATCAACATAATTATGACATTTGGTTATCACTGTGATTAATTTTGATTACTATCATATTATCTTTAGTGGCACTCGCAATGTTAAGACGAATCGATTCATCAACAATGATCATCAAAATCCATCAACGCGTTTGGTCACTACAACGCCACATAGGAACAAACATACATAAACTGATAAACACATTACCTACTTTTCTTCTTTGCAACGCACAGTGGGGTAAAAACAACAGCTAAGAACACACCAAAAACAAAAACAACTCTGTTTACTTATTTATAAATAATACGCAGTAAACACAAAATTAAGTGAAAGCAAGACAGTTCTAGCATGTTTCAGTGTTTGCTGAAGCTTCTCAATTATCATCTAGGTAATTAGCTCGCCTACAGAAAATTTGCGTTTATAGTTTATACTAGTAACACTATATCTGGTACTTCGTTATTTAATGTTAGTTAATGTCATATTAAGCGATGATATTTAAAAAAATATTTTTCTTCTTTTTATTTTCTTATTATTTTTCCTCTCTTTTACTTACCTGTATAATATCGTTGATATTAAGTAATAAAGTTCCACTATGCAAAAAAAAAACTTTATGTTGAGAATGATAGTTCCGTTTTTAGTGTTGATGTTGACGTTGATGCGCCATCTTTACATTATTATCTTCAAATTATTGTACGGGAAAAGTGGAAAATAGACTTTATCGATCGACTGAATGTGCCTAATGCATTGTTTTAGTAGTCTCAAACCACCTTCGGATTATTGCCTTTTAAATTAAACCATTTTGAGGTATATCGGTTGGATGGTTTCAGAGTCTATAAAGGATATCCATATAAACATTTTTTGTGTTATACCTATATGTATAGATAGCGTAAAGCTCTTACGCTTGAATTGGTTTTGAATCGGGTCTCCATTTTTTCCAACAACGGAGTAAGATCTGATTCTTTATATCGACGCGTCGTCCTGACCTTATTCTTACAAATAAATGATTAAGATTATGTGAGAGTGCGATGAATAAATAAAAAATTTCTTCATGAAAGAACCACACCAATTTTCAGTTTCATTTACCTAATTTATTTGTGAATAGAAATCAAGTAAGTAAGTTCATCGACCACTACTCATTTACTAAGTAAGTACATAAGATAACCTAACCATGATAGTTTTCCTTTTAAATTCGTCATACTTACTCACTGCCGTGGATTTTTTCAAATATCCCACACCTGCTATTTAGATGGCACAGAGGGAGAGGGAGGGGCACTTGACTCTTCTTGACTCTTACCAAAATTAGCGCGTTTAAGTCTTCTTAGAGCTAATAAGCACTTTTTAGAGCCAAAAAATGGTCTTAGAAGACCCATAATACTATAATACCATCCCCGCTTTACATGTAGAGAAGCTTCTCTACTTTGAAATCGCTTAAATTTTTTTTCATTATACCTATAGTGAAAAAAAAATTGAAAGATTTTATTGTACGATTTTGTAGTTTTAATAAATATTTGTTATAGCCATGTTATAGATATATCAATGCCAAATTGCAGCTTTCTAGCACGGGTCTCTGCATGCATGGGTCATGCTACAGGCGGACGGACGTAAGTAGGTAGGTACATAACGAAACTATAAGTGACTATAACCATTTTGACTAAGGAACCCTAAAAATATGACCAAATCAGAATTCAGCGGCGACATCGAACTTCTGTTTTTGACAGCGCAAATATATTATGGCTATGTGATTTTTCATATCATAAATTATTATTATAATATAATCAAAATTAACACCTACTATTAAAACATGCATATTTAATTAATTACTATAAAACTACATTTCTATCTTACAAATTTATTTCGTGTTAAGTGTATTCTGTAAAATATTAAGTAGAATTTGGTCAAACATTGACTTGTTTTTATACCTGCCTTGTTTGCAGATATCGATTTAAATAAATCCTAAGTAATGCAGCTAGAATTTGTGCAAGAACTTGTCGAATACGTAACATTCAAGTGGGGTCACTGGCCGTGCGTTATGCGTTATGCAATGCAGCCTCCGATGACGCTGAGCCTCTCATTCGGTCATCTTAAACTATAGTCTTGGTATCAACCTTTATGCATAACTAGCTGACATGGCTGACGTTGTTCTGCAACATTTTTATATGATTAAAACATAAAAAAAACATTAATCCTAATCATAGCCCAGCGGCTTGCGTCGATCTTAAGTGATCGACAAAGTTAAGCAACAGCGGGCACGGTCGGCAGTTAGATGGATGACCGCTAGTGGCAAAAAATTATTGAGCGTTTCCGTGCTTCAGAGTGGTCGGTCTCGGTTGTTATCATAACATAAAAGTCGTTAAGCCATGTCGGAGGCCCTCGATCGGTTTGAAAACTTCTGACACTCGGGTTGGCCACTAACCCCTCCACCAATCTGCACTGGAACAGCGTGGTGTAGTATGCTCTAGGTCTCCTGAAAAGGAAAGACCCGTGACCAGTAGTGGGCCATTAATGGATTGAAGCCATTGTTAAGAATTTACGTATCATTAAAAATAAATGTTCGCTATAATAAGTAGGTAAGAAATTATGCGCCCAGACGACAAAAACAACTCTCATACGGTTTTCGTTGCGGAAGAACCAGTTCGAAGGAAGCGTTGTCGTGTCCTGTCGAAAGCAACGCGTGCACAAAGATCCCGCGTTACGCAAATAAAAGTGCATTGCCGATAACGACACTCAGGCACTGGCATTTGTTGCGATTCTAAAGCCGTGTTGGGTGTTAGAAGATTTTCTATGTGACAATAAGTTCTTTATGTTTTCTACACACGTATTTCTACAATTTCAGTGAACAGCAGCACTGGATAAGTGTTGCAAGTGAAGTTGCTGGTCGTGCGGAGTGCCCACTGCGGCCACAGTTCGTCGACGTCGCCAGGGGTCGTTGACCGCGCGTTATGCAATGCAGTAATGCACACTGATAACTTAGGTTAGGGTCTTAGTCACTGCTGCATGGTACTGTCACTCTCTGACTAACTTAGTAATACGAGTACTAAGTAATACTACTATAATACTGTATATTATACAGTTATACAGTATATAACAAACACCACGTGGCTATTAAAGCGACTTTGTATTTTCATTGTTAGCCTTGTCTTAAGAACACGGTGAAGAAATCCGTCGCTTTTTAATTGGTATAAAATGTACAGGTATCTAGTTTCCTACAACTGAAATAAAACACGTGATATTTTTCTGGTTATGATGCTGAAAAAAATGATGTTTTTTAATCGATGGAATGGAGTCGCAATTTAGTCGACTTTAGCTGCTCTAGCATCAAACACAAAAACTATGTAGTTGCTTAATTATTTATGACACATATTAATTTATTTATTATATTTTTATGCTAAAACTAAGGAACTAGAAAGGAAATTAAAAAGCCGACCATGACATCCACAATAATATTTTGATAATCCAATTACATAATGTGCTGTAAATATATTATCTACTCAAGTACATGTTATATACAAATGTTTTTCAGGATCTCATGTAAATCCTGAATGGGACAGACATGTCAAACTTAAAATCACTGGCGTAGCGTGAGGCATGGCCCCGGGATTTTAACAAAAAAAATAATCAAGTAAATTATTTTTTCCACATTAATTTATTCTTTGAAGTGTTCAGTAAATACCATAAAAATACCATAATTGACTCAAAATTAAAATTTTTATTTTTTTCAAATTTTTTAAAATTACTTAAGTATTAATAGTTTTTGAGTTATTAATTAAAACCTAAATGCCTTATTTTGTTCAATCTTTATTTTCTTTCACTTCAAAATTGGCCAATTTTAAGGTGTTCGATTTTCCAAAAAATTAAATAGATATGTTATTATTTTAATATTTTAATCCAAGTATTTCAACCAAAAAGCTAAATCGCAGTTTTCACAGTGCTTACTCCAAAATTCACGGTTTTCGAAGCAAAATTTTAACTCCTATTTAATGATCTTAAATCATCTAGGAACGTAGGCTCTGAGGCAGTCGTATAAATAAACCCACTGTCCAAATTTCGCGGTTCTAGCTTCAGTAGTTTGGGCTCTGCGATAATATTTAGATTAGTCAGTTATAAAAACCATTTATGATAACATTTTAGTTAACTAGTATAAATTAAGAAATTAAAAAAACTGCCTGTTATCAAAAATGCTATCATGATATACCTTTTTAAAATCCTTATGGTGAGCTCTTTAATTTGATATCCGGCGGCAAATTTTCGGTTGGCCCCGGGCGGTGAAAGCTCACGCCACCTCACGCTGCGCCACTGCACAAAACACCTCTCTATTTGCGTTGGGGGTTAATTAAATGACGCGAACCGACGGACCCACTTGCAATTCAATTTTAGCAGAACCTATTTTCGGTAATAACGAGTGTGTCAACTCGATTTCGTAACCTAGTTTGTGCATCCGTCACAAATAGATAGAATCTTTAAATTCGTTCGTATCGATGGGATTCAAACAATTTTAACACATGTATTGTATAATATATACGAGTATTACATTACAATGGAAATCTTCTTTACTGTTCACCAATACAACAATTTTACTAAAATATACCTTACATTAAATACCTTACTGCAATAAGCGGTCTTAAGGTCGTAGCTCATCTAAACGACACCGCTCCCACCCAACGAAAGTATGAGAATTCAAATATAAACTTTAAATTATATATAATTTAAGAATATTTCAAAATAAAAAAGGATATTAAATTTAATTTAAAAACAAAAATTGATAAATAAAAATCATGATCAAATTTCCCACCAAAAACGTCACGTGACGTCACAATCCGTTATTCAATACTGTCTGCTGAAGTTAGTAGAATTTCATATAAAATACTTTATTATAATTAATAATTATAATTAGTGTAATTATTAGCGTAATTTATAATTAGTGTAAACATCCCTAATAGTCTACTTGATCAAAGTACGAACTTAGTAATCGAGGCGTTGAGCTAAAAAATGTCCATTGTTACCTACAAACTCCATTGTAAAAACTGCCGTTGCTTAGTTGTTTTGTGGTCATATTTTCACGCAAAAATTCACCTCGCCCTTACTATAATTAGCATGAAAGCGATTATTATTTATTGCTAGCGAAAAATGGTAGTGGTATTTTGGCTCTTAATACTTTGGAACCCTTTATGGGCGAGTCTAACTCACACTTAGCCACTTTTATAATATTAACCATTAACGTCCCAACTCAGAGTCACTAAATGTTACTTAAATGGCTCCTTATTATAGAATCACCATACAAATTCTGTACTAAGGGAACATACCAAAACCACGTAACCCATTTTTTCCAACTTTTTACCCCCCTCCCCCCCTTTGTGACCATCCGTAGTATATGAGAAGACCCCCCCCTCCCCCCTAGTTTTCACGTAGTAATTGATAAATACGTTTTTCAATACTTTTTTTGCAAAAACAGAGTTAAAAAATAATAATTTTGCTTATATTTGACGACTTGTGTGGCGCAATGATTGCTAAAATATTGACTACGTGACAAAAACCTAAACCCCCTCCCCCCTCCCCTCTGTGACCAATCGTGGTGTTTTGAAGACCCCCCTCCTCCCCCTAAATGAGGCACGTGGTTTTGGTATGTTCCCTAAGGAGCGATTTAAATAACCGTTAGTGACTCTGAGTTGGGTGGGGCGTAAGTTCCTGAGACCGAATAATTAAATAGGCTTTCTGAGCCCAATGTAAGTACCTACCTACTAATAGGTATTACGACAAACTCATATAACGTCCGTACTTGTGTAGGTATAATATACCTACAATTAATTTTAATATTTCTAACATCAAATATGAAAAAGTTTCATATTTTTTTCCCACTTCAAACGGTCAGATATCTTTCAAACTTCGTAGGCTTATCGAGGACCGATGACAATTCAATATTGAAAGAAAAAAAAAACCTAAATTTTATTTCAAAAAATCAAAGTAAAAAATGAAAAAATAAATAATAATTGAAAAAAACTAAAAACACACGATTTTTATAGAAAATCCAACTAAAACATAGAAAAAAATTTGAATTAAGATTATAGTGGGATATTGAAGACTAGGAAATCGCCGTCGCTTCGCTTCGGGAAAAATAGTAAGAAAAAATATAGCTTAAGTCACCCGGGGATAGTGTAGCTTCCCAACAGTGAAAAAAATTTTCAAATCGGTTCGGTCGTTTTGGAGCCTATTCAATGCAAACAAACAAATCTTTCCTGTTTATATATTTATAGTACAGATAATAGTGGAATATCCATTGAATTCCGAAGTTTATATGTAAAATATCCGGATTGAAATATATTAAACAACATACCTAAATGAGGTAAATATAGATTTGGTAATATAATTTATAATATACTTGTATATGATATCCTTTCTATGTACCTAACCCTTGCCAGTACTAAGAGGGTAAGTAGGTAATTTGATAATATTGACTGAAATTAGTTTTTTCCTGAAGGATCCTTTTTTTCTGTAGCTAATTTCGGTCACACTACCACAGCGAGTGTAGTAGCAACGATAGCAGCAACTATGTCACCAACCACAACCTATTCTAAAACCTGTAAACCTGTGTCTTATTTAAAACATTATCTATCTATGTAAAAACACAAAAAAGGTTTGTACGGATGTCCTCTATAGACTGCGAGACCATCTAACCGATATGCCTTTAAATGGTTTAATTTGAAAGGCAATAATCCGAAAGTAGTTTGAGACCACTAATACAATATATTAAGCACATTCAGTCCGTTGATAAATTCGATTTTCCACTTTTCCCATACAACAATTTGAACAGACTGTCAAGATAAAAATACTGATCTATCATTGTCGTCAGAAATTTTGTTAGTATCTACTAGTCTTGTATATAAAACAAAGTCAATGTATCGGCTTCTTTTAATTTTGCGGCCAAAAACATACGAAAAATAATAAGTATGAGACAGTAAAAAAAATTGAATAACATTGGATATAATTATATAAATATTAACTAAGTAAAAAAAATCAACTGGTTATTAATCATTTATGATGACCTCGTTATCGATACATGTTGGAAAGAGGAGAACTCTTTGATCAAACCATAGATTTTGTAGGACAAATATTTTTTCGAATAATTTAGATAATTATGTTGAGATTAAACAAAAAAGTAATCTGTTAGTAATAAATATTTAAGAATCATCAAATCGACATAATATTCTATCCTCACTACCTCTGTTAGCTATCACAATCGGGAGTTTCTTACAGGAAATTGTTGGGCGTCTCATCAAAATTCAATTATTTGCAGAGCGAGTCTAATTAATAATTATAATATTATTATGAAATATTTATCACAAGACTCGCTTCAAACTGAATAACAATTTCAATTATTTTGTCATAATCCCGTATGGTCTAGTGGCTAGGATACCTGGCTTTCACCCAGGAGGCTCGGGTTCGATTCCCGGTACGGGAATCACTGCGCCATAATATTCATTTTTTTCATTTCGTTTTCATTTATAACATTATTTTAATATTTATTTAATAACACCCGTGACTTAACATGAATTTTTTTTATTATAAATAACTTATTTTTCTTGGTCTTCCCTTAAATTTAAGATACTAAATTGTTAAGCAGAAATTGATCTTTATGAACGACCCTTTCGGTTGGCATCATAAAAATACAGGTTTTTTTTTACATTTTCACCGTCTAAAGCAAGTGAATTTTTTAAAATCTTTGAATGTAGTCGTAAAATAATTTATAAGAAATGGTAATGATATGAGCATCGTGGTAATGACTTTTTTTAACGGTAGTAATTTTTTGATAATGGGAATGACAAAAAGCTAATTAAAAATGTTATTCAAAAAATTTTAAGGCTGTGTGTATTCTGTTTAAGTTGCATATCAAGAAAAAAATGGCAAGTTAAAAACCACTTGGTTATTGGTAACGAGACTGGTAATAATAAATTACGCGATTCTAAATATGAATTATTATTAGTTATAAATGAAAATAAAATTACCTCTGATAAAGAGGTGGCTACTGAATTTGAAATTTTCTTTCAAAATTTTCCTGTCATGTTGACAAAATCTTTGATAAATATAAGTCTACCCGACCAAAAGGTCACTGTGACATCCTCATTGAGTGCTGAACAACTGCTAGAGGTCATTAAGAAAACTGGAAAAAAAACTACATAAGCAGGAGTACAATAAAAATGCATAATTATACTACATTTGTGATATGTAACTTAAGAACAGGTATTATCATGCAGTTTACTAATAGGATTTATAGATATTGAAGTAAAATATTACTTTCAAGATATTGTGTAGCTTTTTGTAACAAGGATTTATTTACCTCTCTTTATGGAGCCAATAATTTGATTATGTGATCGGCAGTCAAGAGTTTCTCTATTGAACATGTGATAATACCTAGACTTTCTATATATTTTATACTGATATAATTTATTTCATAAATTAATTTATTAATTAATTTATTTATTTTATTATTTATGTACACACAATAATTTAAAGGACAGTTACAGTAGGGATATAATGTACAAAGGTACTGCTTATCTCTAATGAAATTTCTTCCAGCAGACCTGCGACTGCAATAATCAACTGTACAGTATTTTTATAAAAAAAAAAATTGGTTGTCTGTAAAGTCGGTTTACGGACAATGGTTTTACGTGATAACGTCTATTTCGTAGAAGAATAATTTATGATATAAATAATGTAATGTAAGAACGTAATGGAAGCCCTACGCACGGAGCCGCGGTGCTACTCGCCAGTTGTGTCAGCTTGAACATGGCTTGACGCGCCACCGCGACCCGCGTATCTAGCTAGATTATAATATTAAATTTCATACTAACTATACGATTTTAAACATATTTGAGTTGAAAATTTGGTTTAAATCGTTTTAAATATCAGGAGCTGCGCGACATCTGTGATTTTCTTGACTACAACTAAAGTCCGAGTCGATGTACTGTGTAAAGTTCTTTCAAGTAGTTCATACCTATAAACAGAGATGACGCTATTGTAGATTTTCGTTTTCATATAATAATAATACGTACGAGCTACGAGAAATCATTTCTTTTCAAAAGATTGTAAAATAAAATAAAAATGAAATGAAAAATGCCTTCCAAGCGGACCGATTACGCTTGAGTGGGAGAGAGACGGCCGGTCTAGCGTGCCTCTCTCTCTAATGCTGCGCGCGCTTCCGTGACGTTACTCCGGCCGTTACTCGGTTTTCGTGAATGCCTCTCAGGCTCATCGTCTTTATAAACGTTATCACGTTAATAAACTTTATTAAAACTATGTTTTCATGAATTTATAATTCATTAACAGGATATTACATGCCTTATTATTATTACTAATAAATAAAAATAATAAAATATTTGAAATTGCAACAGGACATCACCATTATAATTAACTATTTATAATTTGTGCTCAAAACATCTTCTAGTGTGTTGAGCCTTAAATTCACCAAGTCTACAGCTTCATGAATAGCATTTAAATGGTCAACAATAGCGTTCACAGTTGGCAGGACCTCAGCACTTCCTTTTGCCCGGTCATTAAAGCTTGGCAATGTGTGATTTACCTTTTTTAGTTTCTTTAGTAAAGGTTCACTGTATTGCTCCCCATTAAGAATTTTGAATCCATTATTTATTGGGAAACTTCTTTTTCTACCCACCCACTCTATCATACCACTGTGTAACACACATAATATTATCATCCTTCAGTTTGATCACCCCAAAGAGATCTTTTTCTCCATTTTCACTTTCAGCTGACCTATTTATAACGGAAGGTATTGTGTAGGTAGTAGCAGTTGCCAGGACTCTGGGGATGTGGCTCATATTTCCAACATGTTGTTCAGAGTAGTACATATTTTCACTTTCTACTGCCCAATTTATTGGTGTTCTACTTCTAGTTGTTTGATCTTGAGAACTTTGTAGAGGAGTTAAGGTATCTTGAAGTAGCCTGAACTTGGTCAATACTGTTTGGCTCCACCATGGTGCTGTTTGCATTAGGCATTTCCCGGAAACTTTTCAAACCAGACTCATTAACTGATTGAGGTTCATCAATATTGACTAAAGTTGTCACTGGATACTTGCAACCATGGTAGCATTGATACCAAATCCTCGGAGCCTAATTTGTAGATTATAGTTTGTATTAATAATATCCATTCATTCCTGGACATTCTAAAATGAATAACTATTAAAAGTGCATCTATTAAGGTCACATCTCTCCATAAATTCAAGTTTTTTGAAGTGCTACAGTATACTTGGTGGTATACAGTTTGCTGATATGGATCCTAAATGAAGAATTGAAGATTGATGATTAGTACGAAATAATAAAAGGAATGTTAAAAGTATTTCTACTTAAATTATTCTTCTAATTACACTAATAACTGCTATCTCTTTTTGATAACTTGATTTTTCCCTTGTGACATAGTTGTAGCCTTAGAACCTTGAGATTTAAGAGTTGATATTGGATTCTGATCTACATTTTCTTTTAATTTATTTCCAAATTCAGTGAAATTTGTCTTCCACAGACATACCTGTAATATAAAATCTGTTTAAGTCAAAAAAAATAAAAAAATAGCAATTTAATTGAGTGTCATTATGCCTATATTTCTATAGATTATTGAATTTGAATAACCACAGCTATAATAGATTATTATAATTACCAGTTTATCTTCACCAGCAGAAGCAAATGCGTCACCACTGGGAGAAAAATTGACAGCAGTAATTACACCAGTGTGTCCACTTAATGTGTATATTGGATGCCCTTCCAGTAAATGTAAAATCTAAAAAAAGGTTTTACATATTACACTGTTTCTCATCAAATAGATTTAAACATTCCTGTATAGTTAAAACTGTAATCTGAATACCTTCATTTTTCCATCTTTGCTCGCTGTCAGAATGTAATTCCCACTAGGATGAAATGCTAGTTGAGTTATTGCATCATTGTGGATACTAAAACACAATTATTTTAGAACAATAAATATCCCACATATTATTTTTTTTTTATGCTTAGAGCAGGCAAACGAGCAGACGGGTCACCTGATGGTAAGTGATCACCGCCGCCCATGGACATTAGCAACACCAGGGGCGTCACCAACGCGTTGCCGGCCACGAAAATGACGATAGACCCGCTTCTTGAAGGACCCCATATCATAGCTTAGAGGGAACACCGATGCAGGTAGTTTGTTCCACAGTTTACACGTGCGAGGCAGAAAATGACGTGAGAACCGAACTGTGGACGAATGCCATGTATCCAGGTAGTGTTGGTGGAACCTGGTACGTGATGGGCGGTGACGAAAATTAACTGCAGGTATTAAGCCAAACAGTTCTTCAGAACATTCCCCATTATACAGACGGTAGAATACGCAGAGAGAGCCTACATCTCTCCTCAACTCAAGCGATTCTAATCCGTCCGTAAGCTTGGGATCGTCGACAAGACGAATAGCTCGCCGTTGAATTCGGTTGAACGGATCCACTTGGCCAGCTGGGGCTCCGGCCCAAAGGTGGGAGCAGTACTCCATGTGTGGTCGAATTTGCGCCTTATAGAGCATCAACCTGTGCTTAGGCGTGAAGTACTGCTTAGCTCTATTGAGCACTCCCAATTTCTTTGCGGCTATTATAAATAGATTATAACATTGTACTATATCCAACATAATTGTATACCTATAATATTGCACAAGGTTGTGAGTCCTAATATCATACAGTTTGACATTCCCGTGAGATGTTCCTACAGCTACATAGCATCCCGATGGATGCCATGCCACATATAATCCATGGCCTTTTTGATCCTTGTACACGTGGATACATTGTCCAGAATCTGGATTCCAGAGGCATGTAGATTTATCATCAGAACAAGAAGCAATGATTGTCCCATCGTTGGACATGCATGCTCTCCTCACCCAGTTGGTATGGCCAATAAATGATGTTATAAGCTTCAGTTTGTCACTAGACCACAGTTTTACCATATTGTCTTCTGATGCGGTTACTATCTGAAAAACGATAAACAGTGTAGTTTTAGTGTACTTAATATTAATTAAATTATGTAATATTAATCTGATATTAATCATTTAAGTCTTTGAAACAATAATTCAAAATCTCTGAATGTAGTCTTACCTTTGTTCCATCGAAACTGAACTGTACAGAACGAACCGTTTCAGAATGGACTTTGAAGAAGCCTGTGCTTCCAGCTACCGTCGGTACCCAAATCCTGACGGACTTGTCACGTGACGCCGATGCCATGTACTTGCCAGAAGGCGAAAAACAGACGTCCATAACGGCCTCATTGTGGCCTTGAAACCTGTAACTCCTTATGATACCACGGACATCCCATAACTAATCAAAAACGTTGAATGTTAATGGAAATTTAAAATTTATACAAGGAGGCACAATGGGCACATTTGATTAAGTTACCAGAACTCTGTTATCCAAGGAGCTACTAGCTATCTGCTGTTCATTTGGATTGAAAGATAGAGCAGTGATTCCGCCGCGATGTCCTTTTAGCTGTTTCTCTAAACTCGGTTCAGGGAAAGATTTTACATCCATGTCAATAACACCTCAGAATTGCCTGAGCTTAAATAATTTACTACACTTTTCAAAATTCAAATAAACTGACAAACTGAAATGAAATTCAAACTTTAAGCCAAGTGATTAAGTACTCTGTGCTTTATGCACACTGGTTCTAATGCCGGGTCCACACGCTTGGTGTTTGCCGCAAACACCAAACACAGCGAGCAACACCACAAACACCGATCACAATCACCCACACAAACAGCGCATCCTCACGTTTGGCGAACATGTCAGTCTATTACAAATAGACGAACATGGCGGACGACGAACTTGTTGCAGTGATTGCTTTTGGGTTGACCTTCTTTTACTTTAAATTAAAACAAAATCAAATAAAAAAGAGAAAATCAAGGAAACGAAGACGGTGGTGGATGACCAAAATTATTTTTATTATTTTTATTTACAATAATACTTATCCGAGTCCATGCATCATTAACTTTTTGCCTATTGGAGTTTTAATTGTGTAGGGTGTTGCACTGGCAGGCAACACTTGCACATAGGTCAGGTGTTTAGAATATTAATATATTCAAATAGTGTCACAATAGAATGTGTTCTATGGTGACAAAAAGACTTCTATCTGAGACACGAACCGGTGTAGACATAATATGTAATGTTATTATAAACAATAATTATTATTATAAAGTGTAATTATACAGTATTCACAATATAGAATATAATGAAGTGAGTGTGTTTTGAATAGCCCCTCTCCTCCAAAGTCCAGTGATATCAAAAAGAACCCTCCAACAGGTTATGGGCCCAGAATATTAAAAGATTAAAATTTATTGAAAAACCAGTGATTTACATAGCCTACATTATAACCTTGGATACCAGTTGTTTATATAAAAATAAGCATAGCAACCAGTGATGGATACTTAGAAGATAATGAAGTAATTAATGGGCTTCGTGAAGATGAAGTCAGAGAAGTTCGAGAAGGTGATAGTGGAGGAAATAATAGTAATGGAGTTAATGTAATTCGAGAAGGTTATATAGGAAGAAATGAAGAGAAGTTCGAGAAGGTGATATTGGATGAGATAATAGTAATGGAGTTAATGTAATTCGAGAAGGTGATATAGGAAGAAATGATAGAAATGGAATTAATGAAGTTCGAGAAGATGTTTGTATAAGGAGAAATAATAGAGGAAGAAATGAAAATCGAGAAGAAAGAGAAAGAATTGTAGATATTCAAGGAACAGATATATTTGGTGAAACAAATGAAGATGAAACAATTGACAGCGGATCAAATGAAAATGGAACAAATGATAGCATTTTAACAAATGAAAATCTGGTGGAAAATTCGAGAAGTAATGAGGATATGGATGAAAGGGAAGCAATTAATTCAAAAAACAAGGAAAACTGGTCAATAGCTACAGAAATTTAATGTGAACAATGTGAGAGATTGCAGCTACCCGAGTATTTTGGTGGAGCAACATCCATCAGTCAAGGTAGATAAGAAAATTATTTCAAAAGTGAACTTATTGTGTTTCGGGGGAAATGGGTTGTTTTTTGTTAGTATATAAGTTTTATAGGGGAATTTAAATGTTGTTTACAACAATAAATATAACTAAAAAGAGACAAAGATAATTCAATAATTAAGGGGGTGTTGATAATTTCAATAAATAAACAATTAAGGGGGTGAAATAGTGAATGTAATTGTTCATTGATTGAACATCATAAAAACAATAGTCACAAGAAGTCAATAATATTTGATAGAAAGAAATTACACGAGTTTTAAAATCCTTTTATGTCTCTTTTATAGTTTTGTTTTATTGTTGTTTTGTTTTTAATAATTATTTGTAATTTTGTTTTTTTGATATTTATAATAAAATAATTTCTGTTGATATTTGGATAGAAGTGAGAAAATTTGGGAAGTGAAAGATTGTAAGGGATAGTGAAAGGTTGTATGTGTTCTTCGAATTCGGGTGTTGAGTCTAAATTTATGTGGAATTGTATTTAGTAGTTTATGAGTGTTGAGTTTGACTGGTTGAGTGTGAATGGCAATGGTGGATGGGATTGATGTTTTGTTTATTTATTTAATTTGAAGTTGACTTATTATTGAGTAGTTGTAGTGGTGGTTTTGAGTGAACTTTAGAGTTCGTATTGTGAGTTGTCGAGAAGGAGTTTAAGGAGTTTAAATAAACTTATAGAAGTTTATGCTGTGAGTTGTCGAGAAGGAGTTTAAGGTATTTTAAATAAACTTATAGAAGTTTATGCTGTGAGTTGTCGAGAAGGAGTTTAAGGTGTTTGAATAAACTTATGGAAGTTTATGCTGTGAGTTGTCGAGAAGGAGTTTGAGGAGTTTTAAATAATCTTATAGAAGTTTATGCTGTGAGTTGTCGAGAAGGAGTTTAAGGTGTTTGAATAAACTTATGGAAGTTTATGCTGTGGTCGAGAAGGAGTTTGAGGTATTTAAATAAACTTATAGAAGTTTATGTAGTGAGCAGTCGAGAAGGAGTTTAAGATTATTATAAGATATTTGTATGTATTGAGTGGTCGAGAAGGAGATAATTTTAAATAAACTTTTGTTTTATGTATGGAGTCGAGAAGGAGTTTAAGATGATTATAGTTATTGATGTTTTATGTGGCGAGTCAAGAAGTTAAGGTTCTTGACGTTATATACTTGAATGAAAGTACATGTTTGGTCGAGTATGAGTTGGACAAGTGAGAAAGGGATTTATAGAAGTAACATTAAAGTTGGTATTCAGTTTGAAAGGTTGAATTGATAGTTGTTGGCTGAATTGAAATGGAGTTAGGTGGAAGTAATTGAATGTAAGTGGTTGTGAGATTTTAATGTATAATTAGGCATGTATGGAAGGTAATGTTAATGTATGAAAGTTAGTTTAGTGAGTTGTATGGTTTTGGTATAATGGATTAAATTATATACAGGGGGTTAAATGTGTGCAAGTGTTGAGGGGGTGTGTAGGAGTTTTAATTGTGTAGGGTGTTGCACTGGCAGGCAACACTTGCACATAGGTCAGGTGTTTAGAATATTAATATATTCAAATAGTGTCACAATAGAATGTGTTCTATGGTGACAAAAAGACTTCTATCTGAGACACGAACCGGTGTAGACATAATATGTAATGTTATTATAAACAATAATTATTATTATAAAGTGTAATTATACAGTATTCACAATATAGAATATAATGAAGTGAGTGTGTTTTGAATAGCCCCTCTCCTCCAAAGTCCAGTGATATCAAAAAGAACCCTCCAACACTATTTTTGTGATTCACATGTTTAGGATTCCAAATACATGGCTCATTTTGATATGCTTCTAAGAACGTTAGAATTTTATCTTCAGACCAATCAGTCATTGTTTTTTTCTATTGGAACGAAGTTCCTTATTGCGCGTTGTGAAAGGGGGCTAGACGAAAAATTACGACACTTTTTGATTTTACGAATGACGACACTTTTTTTGAAGTGATTCAGTGAAAGAACAATGCCCAACTGCCATACATCATTTTATTTCATTTTCAACTTTAGCGTCTTAAAATAAAAAAAAATCTAAAAATCGCCGCTTTAATTTCTGAGCTTAGATATATAAGAATTTTCAGCAGACACACCCCAGAATCAAAGTATTTTGAGATTGAATTCTTAGAACCATTGAGTTATAGAATAGGGGAGACTTACGACTGCCTGTAATTTTTACCATTATTTTATTCTAACTTTTTTTTGATTGACAACCGATAATGGAAATTTTACATCATTATATTTGTCATACCAACATTTATAACGAAATTCTGTCTGTAATATTGGCCAGAAGTCTCCCTATATCTTGCTTGATACAAGCTATGTATCGAAGTGAGTGCCCGAATGAAAATGGTCATTGTTGACAGCATTGTTCTTATAGTCAATTCATCGCTTATTAATAAAATTATTTTACACTGGGTAATACGGGTACAGGTATTAAGTTTAAAAAACGTAAAAAAATAATTAAATTGCTTCGGTATAACTGACGTTTTAAGACGCTAACAAAAATAAAAAATAATTTTTGGGCGTTGTTCTTTACAGAGATGGCGCTGTACTGTACAACTTTCTGAATCACGCTAGCGTGATTAATTAAGTTTTACAGAGATGGCGCTGTACAACAAAACAATAGTTAATCGAAAGGAACTTCGTTCCATCCGGGTGTCCCTTGACACCTCTCATGTTTGTTTTAATTTTCATTTTTATTAAAATCTTGAAAGCAAATAATAAACAATCTTAATATTTATGATCTCTTTATTTATCTTTACATTTTTGAAGCTTGTGTTTATAATTAACAAATAATCAAGTTAAATAAAACACAAAACTATTTATTTGGTCATATTTTAACACAAAGACTAGATTCTACGTCCGCTTCCCTCAAGCTCTCGTTTAGTAATGATTGTTACCAAGCGTTTGGACACAACACAAACTGTTTGCCGAACATCCTTTGATTTTTGAAGGAAAACCGACAACGATGCCGATCACTGGCGAACAGGTACAAACACCTATCCACATGTTCGTGTTTGTTGTTTGCTGTTTGCCATTGTTTGCCAAGCGTATGGACCCGGCATTAATCTATGATTTTCGCAGTGAATGTTGTCTGTGGTACAGAGTAATATAGCGATCTGTCGCTCGCTCGAGCCATGCTCGACGAGAGCAGTGTTGCCAGCATGGATGTATTACTCTAGCTGGATAAGTAACTTTGTAGAGTTCATGGATGTATACTCTAACTGGATAAGTAATTTTGTATAGGTACCTGAGGTCGGATGACGTCATAACCTAAGAACCATTTTTCTATTGTGTCCATGTTATCTATACTCCCAGGAGATATCATTCGATTATTATTTTTTCTAATGATATAAAAACATCTAAGATTAATAACGTATATTATTTTAATATAGATGTACCGTAATTGTGTACCTTAATTTTCAGTTTACTCTAAATCCAATTAAATTAAATTCGGTAATTATGAAGAAATTCTATTATAATGTATTATTTCAATATTATAATTTTATTCTTACCACCAGAAAAATTACCAATAGAATACATTTTAAAGAACCATACCAAAATAGGACAGTTATAATTTTCTCACTGAAATTTGAAGTTAAACACCACATTTTAAGCAACACAAACAAAAATGACGACCACAGTCTTTACAAATCCCCGATGACAGTAATCGCCTCTCTGAAAAATTTCATTATCTTTTTGGCGCAGTGTTGCAAACTACCTCACAATTACGGTACTTATAATATTCATCTTAGGGCATTTTCGCCGCGGAGGCGCGGCGAATTAACTGCGCATCCGTTCCACTTTGAATCCGCTCAGAAACCGTCAGTGTGATAAGGCCCTTAGATGTTTTTATATCATTATGAAAAATCATAATCGAATGATATTATATCCTGGGACAATAGATAACATGGACACAATAGAAAATCTTATTATCTCAATGCCACCAACATTACGCTCAAGTGCAGATTTAGTTGAAGACTTTGAAGAGCTCTATAGATCTACCATTATATGAGGAGGGTCTTTTCAAAACGGGATATGTGCATGTTAACTTATTTTTCAGAAAATAGAAAAAACTGATTGTAGGAAAACCTTTTAGTGCACAGAAAATAAATGTTACTATATAAGAACTTCTTAATAAAATGCTAAGAATTATACCTTTTTTTAATTTAAATTCCTTCTGGTTTATTGATAATAAGGACATGAAAAATTAAAATATCCCCTTTTGTTAGGACAAAATCGAAATATCCCCTTTTGTTGCATCTTTCATGGAAATATCCCGTTTTGCAAAGTACAGATTATACATTTATCCCCTTTTGAATTTAGGAGTATAGTAAAAAACAGGTTACTTTTATTGTTTTTATTAAATAAAATAATATTGCTTGACAATAATAAAATTAGTCATCATGACTTAAATCCTCACTTCACCTATGTAACCCATTAATTGGTGAAAGAATGTGTCTCAGGAATGTGTGTACAAAATAAAAATGACTAGGTAACTTGTTTATTTATTTACGATTTCACTTTACGACGTTTTTTTGCAATTCTGTCTTTTCTTCCACCACTATTTAGCTCTCTCACTGTTTTATCATTCATTTTAATTGTTAAAATAATGGATTTCCTATTTTAATAATTTTACTTATTGCTGAAACCCGCCCAAATTAGATATTTTTTTCGATTTGACATGACATTACATTGACAACTGACGAAGGGAAAAAATATGAACTCAGAAGCCTCAATCCTCATTCCATGTATCTGTGATTGCGATCCATTTTACAAGGTTACTGATTCCAAAATATGCTTAAAACTATGAAAAAATAAACGCATCGTTGATACGAATATTCTGTGTAAGAAAATGTCCCCTTTCGAAGAGATCAACCTGATAAGTAACCGATACCCTTGTAAAATATCCTCTTTTGTTACGAAATCAAAGATTGTGAACTATGGCGATTTTTTTGGAGGAAATATCCTGTTTTGTTCGGAACACGTTTTTTTAAGTCCAATTTTCTAAGTAGCATATCATGTTTTACATTCATTTGAAGTGTAAAATGATGTATTTTAGCATAGGTAAGAAGACCTCATACTCAGTTTAAAAAATTCATATTCTGGACATATCCCGTTTTGAAAAGACCCTCCTCATATGTATTCAGTTTCGATTTACCGAAAGGATTTTTAGTGTTTTTAGTACATTTTACCGTATTTTGACCCACACAAAAAACGTAATTTTAGTAGAAAAAACCTCAAATCTCATGTAACAGTCTACTGTATTTCATGAAGGAAACTACCGTATTCGAGTTTTTGGATTTGGCAATACTGCGCTCGAGTGAGTTTTACTTTTATATAATCTGTGTCTGTGATTTATCGCCGAACTCCGAAGTGATTAAGTACTCTGTGCTCCGAAGTTTATTCAAGTTTATTGATCGATCCCTACCCCCCGTCCATTTACTTTTTCGCCAATAGAGTTTCGTGCAACTTTGCTGTGTAGCTTGAATTCATAGATTATTATTGTTTTATTGAAAACTCGAATTCATGATGGAGATGGTGAGTAGACTTCTAGAAGAAATTTCTACTCACACTTTCGAAGTCGCATCCTGGCTTTGGGTTGATGTTATGCACGTCAACAATCCTCACAGCTTTTACGTTCGTCCTCGGACATACAGTAAATATCTGCCGGTCCTGCAATCTAGAGGGAAGCATATTGATGCATCTGAAATCAATGTCGGTGACGTATTTGTATTCCAATCTAAGAAACTAAAATGTGTCGTACGCGGGAAAGTTGTTCTCTGTGAAAAAAGCGGTGACGATGCAACATACAAGATGTTTGCAATTGATATTGGTTTCACCGAGGAAGGTGTGCCCTGCAATAGAATTTGGACCACACTATATTCTCTGCAGGTGCCCCCTCTGGTGACTCACTGCCAGCTTGCAGACTGCGCGCCTCAAGGCGAAACATGGGATTCTGATGCTATAGATGCCATGAGGAGCTTCGTCGAAGGAGAAAGAGCTAAGATCATCATTAGAAGCAAAACACCTGATAAAATTATTGTGGATCTGTACAACTCCCGTCCTGATGATATTGCTACATTGCTGGCTCTCACCAATTACACCACTTTTGGCTATGTCGGTAGTGCCAGTCGACTCGAGAATCATGAAACAGAGCGTAAATACTATGCTCTGAGAGACTTGTCTGTTGGCGAAGTCATACATGTTCGCATGCAATCTGGGGTCCTGCTTGAACAGTTTTATGTAACTCCAATTGAAGATTATGAGCTGTACCTGACTGATCGAGATAACTACACAAGCTATGCTAGATCACAAAATGAAGTTTTCATGGATGAACTGAAAATAAATGCACCCATTGGGGTCCTTTATCACAAGAATAACAAGTTTGAAAGAGGATTGGTGAAAGAGTTGCTGCCTAGTTCTAACAGGGCTAAAGTGGAACTGGTCGACTGGGGGATTGTCATTGAAGAATCTGTTATGAAGATGAAGGCTGTACCAGATTGGTACTTGCGTGTTCCCATCAGGGCTCTTTTGTGCACTCTCCATAGCAGCCAATCATTTTCTAATAGTTTGGCTGCACTCTCATATCCGGGGGTAGAATTTAAAATTACCATAAAGGTAGTTGGTGACCAAGACATTGTGTCTCCTAATATTGTAACAATATCACCACTGAAAACATCTTAAATATGATTATAACTTAACACTTTTTTTTGTATCTATTTCATGCTACATAATCATAATTTATCTAACGGATGTGTTTAAAGGGGTTATGAATAAAAAGTGTTTTTTATGATAAAAAAACATCTGATTTGTTCTTAAGTTATGTTTTGATTGTATTCAAAGTAAAAAATCACAGAGAAATTTAAAGTCTCTTTAAATTTCATTTATACTTTTTCTGTTCTGGCCAATGCATTGATTGCAATTTACTTGTCGAGGTAGAGTGGAGTTATTATGAGTATTATTAGTGTACCTAATACATTATAAATGTTATACTGAAGACTTTTTCTCAAACCTTAGGTGTTTATGTCAACATTGAATTATAGGTGTGTAGGTGTCTAAGTATTCTACATTATTGCATTTAATAATTATAAATGTTGTGTATTAGAATTCTTTCTATAACCTTAGGTGTTTTCTGAATACTTTAAATCCTCTTTATGTACCTCTTTGTGTCTATATTACTGCATTTATTAATCTGTGGCCTACTCCAAACTGTATGTTTGTGAAATTTTGGCAATCTCACATAGATATTTGTGAATTTTGGTTGTTATACTACAAATGTTATGTCTTTAAGAAAATTTTTGGACCTTAGTGCCCTTGATATTTTAATATATAAAAATTAATATAAGAAACTAAAATAAAGTTGAACTTCTTAATGTACCTGTTCACGTCCTTAAGTAAACTTTGAATGATTAGTTTTAATGCTTTTTCATGTTACTGCATTTATTAATCTATAGCCTAGTTCAAGATGATCTAGATGTTTGTGAAGATAGCTATTAGGGAAACTGATTATTATGTTAATAAAGGAGTGAGTTCAACATGGTTTCTCTATCAGTTATTGTTACCATCCCTCGTTATATCCACAAATAATAACCGGGTTACAAATATGGAGTATCAACCTGTGTGCCAACTGCCACTTCTCCAATGACTTTGGTCTGGTCTGAAAGCTGAATTAATTTCATTATCAAAGACAAATGTAATATTATAGAACATTGTTAGAAAATATCTGTTAAAACCACAAAACAAGGTTTGTCCCAGATACTGAGAAATCTTTTAGCTGTAGAGAAGCTAAAGCTTTAGCTTTAGTTATTAAAGTACATCATAATAATAACATCACATTGTTTACAACACATTAAAATTTATTGTAGGTAGATTGCAAATAATGCGAGTCATAGCTTGCCCGTAGCAGTCAGTCTCCGTTTATAAATATAAATAAAGGAATAATATATCATCTGCGTATTGGAAAATAGTGCATTCAATTACTAGCTTTTCCATATCATTAACATATGCCAGGTAATGCAGTGGTCCTAGCACCGATCCTTGGGCTGTTCCGGTTGTGACATTTACTTCCTCGCTGTATTCGTTTTCTATTTTGACTCGGTATTTCCTATTACTTAGATAATTTTCTCACCAATTTTGCATGGGTCTTCGGATTCCGGTATTTTTTAATTTCTCGATTAGGATATTATCCTTAAGGTATCAAATGCCCTGCTAAATCTATAAATATTAAAATGATATGATGTTGGTTTATTAGTTTAGTGAATTTTGAGAGCAGGTCTGTTGTTGATTTCTTCTTTGGTTGAAAGCCAAATTGGACATTAGATAGTATTTCATTAGTGATATAAAAACTGTGGATTTGTTTAGACACATTAATTTCAATTATTTTGTCTATTACTTATTGGAAATATTGTGATGGGCCTATAATTCTCATAAGGACTGTGTGAACCTGATTTGTATATTTGTATAACAATCCCCGTTTTCAGCTCTTGTGGATATATTCCGGCTTATCTTAATACATATAAGGTGGGTGGACCATGGAAGGCCACTCTAACGATTAAACAGTCACTACTTCGTTATTTACTGGTTAAATGAATCAAACAAATCATTAAGTAACGCTTTGTCTTATTATGTATCATATAAAACATTTTTTTTTATAAAAGGTTTAACCATTATTTAATAAACTTAAGTTTAAATAACCTCTGCCAAATGGCCTTGCAAGGAACAAGGCTCCATACAAGGCCAATATAATAAATCAGTCGTTTAACTTAAAACTAACATTGTGAACATTAAAATATCTACTTATACTTAAACTACATAAAAAGATCTTTCATTAAAACGGAATATTAAATGCCTACCATAACATATTCAGATAAAAAATAATCAACGAACATTACTAGAACTCTATCGTAAAACTAAGAATGTATTTGTGTAATTGTTTTAAAAATAATATAAATGAGTAATAAATCGAAATCAAATAAGTTGCCAATAACCTTTATAGTAAAATGATAAAAATATAAAACTGATTAAAATGGCCTTCTTAAGGGTCTGTTCCTTGTAAGGCCAAAATGTTAGAACACCTCGGAATTGGGGCCTTTAACTAAGTGGTAGCAATATATTAACTTGCACATTGGTTTAAATTTCCAGATATGTATTTACAAGTGAAAACAAAGTATTAATATTTTCATAGTTTCTAGATGTTCCTAGGAAGAACCTTGTGCCCTAGCAAGGCCAACTGTCAACTTTTTGATCGGCCTTACAAGGAACCATTGGCTTTCCTAGGAAAACTACCAATATTTTAATTATATTGGAATTAAAGTAATATTTTTTTCTTCAGTGCCGTAGCAAATCCTTATATTATCAATTTAGAGTAAAAAAATAAAGAAAACAATAGTTTATTTACTTGAAAACTTACATTTTACTAAGAGCAAATATTACAATTTTAACATCGATGACCGAAGTCAACAAAGAGAGGGCCCGCATTGATAAAATAGCGGTGCGAGGGACTCGCCGCCACATTTGTGTACTTGAATTCGATGGATGTTAGTGTAAGTGGAAGGAAATTGTCATTGGATGGCAATAAATACGACTTTTAAATAATTGGCCTTACAAGGAGCATGGCCTTCCATGGTCCACCCACCTTATATAAATTACGTGTCACGTTGTTTGTCCGCGATGGACTCCTAAATTACTTAACCAATTTTAATCAAAATTATTATTGACATAGAAAAACAAATCTTCATTTAAATCACTTCAAATTACAAGATATTTTTTTGTGCATATATTAGGTTACTTACTGTTTTTTACGCCTAGTTAGGTGTATTGTTAGGTTAGGCATTGTTTTTGCTGACATTTAAACAATACATTATGAAATGAAATAAATGAAATGAAAATAATCTTTTATTCGTGTGATACCTACACGAATAAAAGATTATTTCATTTCATTTATGATACTCTTATGCATGTCATTTTTTTAATCTACCAGCTTTTCGGAAAGGTTTGTCATAGAGGAGAAGAAAAGCCGTAAAGAGACTCCTCAGCACATCTTTTAAAAATAAAACTTACCCTGTATCTATTACAAAAATAGGTATTCTCTAACCTGTGCAGAACTGGTTGCCTAGCTAGTCATTTCCAAGCATCCTTGTCATTTAAATATTCATTTATGCTATAGTAGCCCTTGCCCAAGAGCTGAGCCTTTACACGTTTCTTAAAAGATTCCACCGGTAAGTCACGTATTTGTTTTGGCACTTTATTATAAAATTTTACACCTAGTCCCGTAAAAGAACGTTGCACTTTAGAAAGAGTACGAAGAGGTAGCCAATTGATGCATCCTTCTTATTTGACGATTTAAAAAATCACAATTTTGTTTATATGCAGTTATGTTATTCCGTATAAACACTAAATTATTATAAATATATTGGGACGCTACTGTAAGTATACCTATTTGTTTAAATTTGACACGCAAGGACTCCCTTGATTTTAGTTTATAAATAGCTCTAATGGCTCTTTTCTATAATACAAAAATTTGTTCTATACCGGCTGCTTTGCCCCACAGTAAAAGACATAACACCATGGAAATATGCAAAATAAACAAGCCTAGCAGTGTCGACGTCAGTGAGCTGCCTTATTTTTCTAACAGCATAAGCAGCCCTAGCAAGTTTAGTTGTGAGAGAATCAGATGCTATGTGCGGGCCCCATTGCAGTTTACTATCCAAGGTCACCCGTAGAATAACTGTGGATTCCTCTATCTTTATTGTTTCATTATTTAATTTAAGAGATTTATTTACTTTTTTTACATTTGGTAGCACGAATTCTAAGCATTTGGTCTTCTTTGCATTTAAAAGTAAATTATTTATAGTGAAACAATGTGAGACATGCGACAGAGCGCTATTAACATTGTCAAAATTATTATTATTCCTATCAGTCTTAATATTAATGATGTATCATCTGCAAACAGCACAATGTTCGCATGGTTTTTAATATAATGTGGTAAGTCATTTATATACTTACACCAGGAAAAGAAAAGGGCCCAAGATCGAGCCTTGCGGAACACCCATCACAATAGGTGACCCTGATGACTTTTCATCATTTATATTAACCTTTTGTATCCTATTACTTAAATAAGAAGCGAGCAACTAAGAAGCGCAGAGCTAAGCGCAGACTTAGTTATAAGATAACTGGAGTTTCAAGATTTGATTCGCGGAAATTCAGTTTATTTAAGAAGTGCACAGTCGACAAAAGAATTTGGTATGCAGGGCATGATTACAAAACTCTCTGTAATTATTAATATTACATATTTTTTGTGTTATTATCAATGTTAAATGATACCAACAATGATAATAACAATAATTACAGAAGGTTTTAGAATCATGCCCTGCATATCTAATTATTTTGCCGACTGTACTTCAGAATTTTTGGCTTGCGATTTGGGTTCTGATAACTTCATATTTGTTTTATAAAACTTACTGCATGTTTGCTTCTGACAAAGATTTGCCTTACTAGGTTTCGTAGGTTTCATTTATCGATCTCTAGCTTCAGGTTTTATTTAATTAATTTGAGAACCCCAAGGAAAGTTTATTTTCAGTTCATATTCATAAAATTATCATTCAATATTATAATGTATGAGTCACGCTGACTAATAGTTTTACTTATAATATGCGTCCAATGAGGCAGCTAGTCATTCATATTATGGGGATTACAACTTTAGTAAATTTTAGAATCGCTTTCTCTTAGAAATAGTAAATTTTAAGGGAAAAAGTGTAAGAATCATTTTTTAGACAATTGCATGATCTAGAATTTTTGCGAAACTGTTTCGCAAAAAAAAACCATTTTTGCGAATTGATCTTGTATAAAAATTTTTGCACACGGGATCGATGGTGAGTTATCACAATTTCATTATAAGGGTATCCTTAATGTTCATGTAAATTTTCAGCTTCTTGGGAATTTATGCAAGTGTACCCCTATTTTTTGGGCTAACTTGACCGGAATAAATTAAGGTAAATGATTTTTGCTTATTAAATAACACGATATCGGTTGGAAAAATTTTGCGTAAAGAATACCTATTGGTATTTTGTCAGTAATTTAATGAACAAATACCTATGATTTTACTTTGAATATTAATTTATTTCTAGACCTGTTGTTTGAATCCTATTTCGTGATCTGCTTCTTTATTCGTGGCCCCTGTTTCGGGAGAAAGTATTTTTACTGTGAGTTGTGAATATTCATTGTGAATACAATTGTTTCAAGGGCTTATAATAAGAAGTGGACTAAATAAAATGATATGAGCGTTGGGATCTATAAATTGCGAAAATTCCTGTTGCCATTAAAATTATGCTTATAAAACTATGCTCTGCTTCTGACTTGACAGCGCTGATATTTGCTATCTAAATGTCACTGAGGAGCAACTTAATAAACTTGAGCGTCTCCAAAATATTTGTACCTATAAGGTTCATATTTGGCTCCGTAAATATGACCATATTTCGGAATATCGTGCAAAGCTCAAGTGGCTCCCAATCCGCCTTCGCTGGAATACTCATATTGTTTTCACTCTCTATCGTGTGTTGTTTGATCCATGTGCACCATCTTATCTTAAAGAGCGGTTCGAATATCTTGGATCATCGCATAATCGCTTTCTGCGCTCTACATTATGTTAAACTAGGGGACGGCAGTTATTAGGAAATTGCATAATTTATGAACATAGGAATATAAATTTAATATGAGGTTATGGTACAAAATATTCGTAATGAAAATACGTGGCTACCGAGCAGTTATACAATACAATACACAAGAACAAGGTTCTAAACATTAAAAGACGTAGATAAATACACCTCAAAGACAGGTCGAAGATATATCTAAAAAAAATGCAGTAGATAGGTACCATACGATGCTAGTAGTCCAAAATCAGGTATTTTAGATTTTGTGGAACCAATATCTGAATCAGTAAGTGATTCAGAATCAATATTCGATACTCCTCTGAAAATAGTACTTATTATATTTTGAAAAAAATTACTAAAATAAAGTACAGAAAAAAAATAATAATAAAGTAAGTTTCGATTTGATGCCCAAATGGAAAATGACCTAACTTATAAAGCTGAACTTGTAGAACTACATAAATCATTTATAAATAAAAGTAAACATACTTTTTGTACACATAATTTTTTAAGTATTTCTCCTTGTATTTTAATTTGGTGTACATATAAAGTGTATTTGTATTGTATTGTAAACAGAACAGACATTCCTTACTGCCTTATTCCGCACTACTATTCTCCAGCTGCCTATAAATACATTAGATAAACTTAAAATAAAGCACTTCCCCATATCAGAACAATCTGTAGGTGGTATTCAACGTTGAACGCTGAACTAGGCTTACCTACCGAAGAAGCTTTTAGAACGTTAAATAATAAAAGCCAGCTGAACGAAAAGCCTGTACTGTGTTCTTTGGTATTTGAGGAGGTTGGTGTGACTGATAGGTACTAATCTCACATTCGATGTGCACAACCATGTGCTACGAATTTAATGACAGCTGAAATTTTAGGATGTCAATTGACCGATTTAAGTAATTCAAAGACTAATTTTCCTCATTCTTCTACGTCACAAAAAGTATGTACAATATTTTCATAGACCCTTGCCATAATACGAGTGGCAACTAATAATAATTAATCTAAACAAGCTCCAACAAAATGTAGAGGTCTTCGATTTGCTAATAAATTAACACCGCGCATTGACGTATTAGGTATTACTAGCGTATATAACCGACACCGCCATCAACATGTATGTCCCAATGCATTGGCGCCACGTGGCTTCAATCTTCAATGGATTCGTTCCATTTTGAAAGGAGAACGGGGGCTCAATTTTGAAAATCGAACTTCCCGGGCGGGACACACATTTTGTTTGAGATGTCTGTTCTATGACATTATACCTACTTCAATGACACCGCGTCACATTTTTTCCGCAATCAAAATAATTATCAAAGTGAAGCTCGCTACACAGTTCTCAAGCATGAGCGTAACAAAAGCATTAGATAACCCTGTGATGGTGTTTTAAAATCAAGAAAATTGAACGATTCTTCAGCTACTGTTAACTTCATAACTTTGATGATAATTTTTTTTATATTATTCAAGAAAACAACATTTCTTTGGTTTTAAGTATCCATTAGATCAAAAAAACCAACCGGAATTTTTTGCGTTTTTAGATGAAGTGAAGTCGTAAATAATTCAGCTACAATTTCAAATGAAATCAAAAAGAATTATCAAAAGAAAAAATTATTACCGTATCCAAAAATCGTATTGAATATCACGAACAAGAAAATTGCGTAGTCTTCAAACCAAACCGGTTTTATTGGAAAGCTCCAATAATATTCCATGCTCCAGTATTATCTGTACTGATTCGTTAAATACTCTATAAAGTTATTTAGTAGAAAAAAACTTATTAATTATATATCCACGTATTGCTTAAATCAGAACCATATGATTATGTGGTTATCTTCGCCCATGGACATCAGCGAATTTTAGTTTTTTTTTTAATTAATGACACTATTCTTTTCTATAAGAAATAATTCTGGAATCCACGCAGATGAAGTCGCGGGTATAAGCTAGTTATTATTTAATTTTATTGAAAAAATCTAAATCTGTGAGAAAACCGTACATTGGAATAGGTACACACAAAATGCTTAAAGTTCAACACCCACAATATCGTATACCTATATAGACTGAAGCCCAGAACTGTGCAATTCATACTCATCAAAACTTTATTCTAAGCCGCTTAGAGAACTCCAAAATAGTGATATAGAGACTGACTGAAATTGAACTTTAACAAGTCAAAGTATATTTTATTAAATGAGGGACCTATCATACAAACTTATTAATATATATTTATACATATAAAACACAAAAAATAGTTTTACAGATGTCCTGTATAGACTCTGAAACTATCCAAACGATATCGGTTTTATAACCATTTTGAGGCGTATGCCGTTTTAAAGATGAAGGTGGTTTGAGACCACTAAAATAATGCGATAAGCACAATCGGTCCATTGATAAAGTCGATTTTCCACTTTCCCATACAATTTGTAGATAATATGAGAAGATGGCACATAATAAATACAGACTGTCAAAGCTGATCTGTTATTGTCATCAGAAAATTTAGCGTAGTGGAGCACGCTAGGTGGCCACTAGTTCTTACATAAAAACCGGGCAAGTGCGAGTCGGGCCACGCGCAATGAAGGGGTTACGAAGTAGTAAGTTAACATAGCTGTGATAGTTTTTCTTGTAAATTCATCATATTATAACATTAAAGTATAATGTTATAGAACAAACATCTCGAATAAAATGTGTGTCCCGCCCGGGAGGTTCGATTTTCAAAATTGAGCCCCGGTTCTCCTTTGAAAATCGAACGAATCCATTGAAGATTGAAGCAACGTGGCGCCGCCAGTGCATTGGGACATACATGGTGTTCGCGGTGTCGGTTAAATGTATACGCTAGTAATAATACTTCAATTTATTATAACCATTTAGCCGGCAGGTTGGGACACTAAGCAAAATTAGCACTTTAAAGCCAAATATTTCGCAAAGGGACCCCTAAATCCTAACATGATTTTAGAAGGCCCATAATATTTTTTAAATACCTTTTCAACGATACCCCACATTAAAGGTTACGCGACGAATAAAAAAATTATCCCCACGTTACCTGTAGGGGAGGTACCCTGAAAAAAAAACATGAGAGGTGTCAAGGGACACCCGGATGGAACGAAGTTCCTTTCGATTTAAGTATTGTTTTGTTGTACAGCGCCATCTCTGTAAAACGCTAGCTAGCTAGCGTGATTCAGAAAGTTGTACAGTACAGCGTCATCTCTGTAAAACTCTCTGAATCACTTCAAACAAAGTGTCGTCATTCGTAAAATCAAAAAGTGTCGTAATTTTCCGTCTAGCCCCCTTTCACAACGCGCGATAAGGAACTTCGTTCCAATAAATGTTTTTCAATATTTTATTCTACGATTTTGAAATTTTAATAAATATGTATGCACTAGCTGTGTTGCCCGCAGCTTCGCATGCGGAAATTATGCTTATCATATTTGTACCCCTTACAGAAGAAAATTTAAAAACAGGTTAATTTATATTGAATTACTTATATTTAGGAATTTACATACTGAAACCTACGATACAATAACAAATCATTCCTCCGTTTTTTTTTTTCTTTTTCATGAAAAATTTTGAAGAACTCTAAAACATGCATTCCATCAATTAAAGGAGAAAAATCTGAAAGCGTCAAAATGAGTGCATTGTATGAAAAACTTTACGGCTTACCTCCCCAATGTGTGCCCTCCAAGACAGGTGGCATCTAGCGTTAAACTTCTTAACCGTATCAGTATAATATTGTATCGGCGTGTTATCCAGAAGCAGAGTTTGAACTTTAGAATAATCCAAGGCATTATGACTATGTTTGGAACCAATGAAGTCCAAATGGTCTAGCTCATTTATTATTTTAACTAAGATCTCAATTCATCCGTTTTATTGCCTCATCAATATCAGTCACAGCAAAATGGCGATATAGTTGCAAATCGTCTGCATAGAGATGGAAATTGAAACCAATAAATTGAGTGACAGAGTTAATAAAAATAGAGAAAAGTAACGGAGAGAGAACGCCGCCCTGAGGCACACTCATACAAAATTTAGGAACCTCCAAACCTTGGCGGTGCTACGTTTGATAAGGGAATTATGGAACTAGCGTCTCTACATCTAACTACATACGATAGCAACGATTGCGAAAATATTTGAAGTGAGCAAGTTTTTGTTCGTGGGAGACGATTTTTATTTTCTATTGGTTTCTATTCCTTCGACCCATAAACTCTTTCATTAGAGGTGTAAGCCAGGGCGTCGGTATAATATATTTGACTATAACGTATCTAGACACGCGGCAGCGTGTCAAGCCAAGTTCAAGCAAAGGAACTGGCTAGCCAGCGCCGAGTGTAATATTACACGAACCACTTGGTGCCACTTTTGACCCTTCTATAACTCAAAACCTCTTTAACGTAAACACATACAACTACGTGTGTTTAATTATATCCATAAGGATATGTAGAAACCCAAATTTTGATGAAGCTAGCTCAAACGGTTATAAAGATGTGAAGGTCAAAAAGCCATAAATTTTAGCACTGACTGACTGACTGACATATACTCGTAGTACCGAAATCTAACCTACTTCCAGATTTTCATTACATCTGTCATTTTATAAAATTATTGAACATTTTAATTCTGATAAAAACTGGCCAAGTCAAATCTAACCTACTTTAAGATCTCACTTTTTTAAATAACCGAAATTGTTATAAGTATCCAACAAAGCAAAAAAATAGAGTTTAATACTTGTTCATAATGTTATTTTGTTCCTATAAATACATATTTCGATGTTGCATAGAACTTGGCACTCATTTAGATCTCCATACTTTTTGCGGCGAAGCCCACAGCCAAGCATATTTTTAAACGCTTTTATTTACTTTCACTTCGGAGCATCAAATCTTGTAACGTTAATTTGAATGACTTCCCTTTAATGAAAATTGATGAAATTTGGCAGACATGTGTATTTCCGATGACAATACACGAAAATCATATTTTAAACTAATTTTCATTGTTTATTTGTTGTTAAATTAAAAAAAACGATTTTCAGACTTTAGACGCATAATTCTCTATGTTCTATTTTACGTAGAGACTTGAAATTTTCACAACTTGTAGCTAATTTTATAAACTAAACATTATTGAAATAAAAGCGTTTAAAAAAAAAAATTTTTTTTCATTTCACTTTTTGTATTGAACTTGGCTCTCCTTTTTTACATTTATGTTTTTGGTGGGATTTATTTATTACTTTTTTTGTTATTGACATAACGATTTCTTCGTAAACGCGAAGACATCTAAGTACCGATAATGGTCGTAGCGCACTTATCAACTCGGAAAGGGATCGGCACCGGATCGCCTTGCCGTCAACCTAACGTAAGCGCGTTACAGCTCCAAATCGACTCGGCTACGGCTGGGGGACGCCGCGCTTACGGCTCGCCGGCCGCTGGTTAACGGAATGAATGACAGCAGTTCGCCGACGCAACGGTAGCCGCGGCGCGGCGGCGCGGGGCATGCACGAGGAAACGGAAAGTCGACGGATAGCGTACGGTGAGACGTAAGCGCGGGTACGGCAAGTCGTCCACGCACCGTACCGCGGTTCGTGAGCTTGTTCCGAGGCGAGGCGATTACGTTACGAATCCGATAAGTGTGCTTTACAGTAGGGAGTTTCATACAAAGAATACTGACATGCAAGAGTTGATACGTTTACATTCCGTTTACGAGTTGATATGTGTGCTACGACCATAAATCGTTACAAAGATACGTTTGTTCATTGGATTACTAAGATATTTTACCACATTTGCATATCTGGATTTATTGTAGTAAATATTTCTTATCTTTTCTTACCATTATAATTCTAGAAATTGTCGGATCCAATACATCATATTGATCTTCTTGGAACGTCTGCTTGTTAAAATGTGAAGCGCTTGCGACAAGGTGAATATTTTATATTGAAAGATTTTCCAACAAGCTAGTAGGTTATAATGTGAATTCAGAAAGGCGTAATAATAGTGCTGAGTGCCTCTTGGAAGACTTATCACAGATATGACTATGTTGCGTTGTTATTGGAAATGTGGAGCTATAAATATTCCTGGAATAAAATAACATGAAATCTTAAAATATGTCCGTGCATGCTACGGTGGAAGCGAGATCTTACTCTTTCTGGCATTACAAGGAAAACTCACTTATCCTGCGGTTAATTCGAAAAGAAGGCTGGTCGCTAAAAAAGGCAGGCAGGTCAAAAGTTCTAATTCGAATTAAACTAAATTCTACTTTTAATATCTACTAGCTGTTGCCCGCAGCTTCGCACGCGAAAATTATGCTTACTATGAAATTATATTTGTACCCCTCACAGAAGAGAATTTAATAACAGGTTAATTTATATTGAATTTAGGACTTTATAAAGTAAAACCTACGATACAATCACAAATCATTCCTCCGGCAGTGGGTTTTGAAAAATAAACAATATTCACATTAAGTAATTTGCTTTTTTTCTTTTTCATGAAAAATTTGAAAAATTCGAAAACATGTATTCCATCAATTAAAGGAGAAACGCTTGAAGCAAATTTTAAGCAAATTGTTGAAATTTTAAAAATAATCCATACAAAGTTTCATCTTGTTTCCATTTTAATTTTTCTGGATGAAAAGTTTTCTAAAATATGACCAAAAGTATAAGAAACAAAAGTAATTTCCGTCGAAATCAGTCCAAGGGTTTTGATGTGATGTCCGGACAGGCAGACAGACAGACAGACAAACAATAATTTTAAAAACAAATTTTTGGTGCTCTAACATGTTATTGAAGTGTTATTTATTGGTTAAAAACTTCAATATTAATCCCTCTCCCTCTTTTTCTCTCTCTCCCTCTTCCACTCATAGTCCCTCTCCAACTTCCTGTCCCTCTCCCTCTCCCGCTCCCTTTCTCTCTCCCTCTCCCACACCTGGTCTCTCGCCCGCTCCCTGTCCCTCTCCCGCTCCCTGTCCCTCTCGCACTCTCGGTCCCTCTCCCGCTTCCTGTCCCTCTCCCGGTCCTGGTCTCTTTTCTGCTTCCTTTCCCTCTTCCCTCCCACTTCCAACCGTAGAGTCCCCTATACAAAATTTTTGTTTCTCACTATAAGCTTAAATATTAATTTTCATAATGACGAAGTTCCTGTAAAACTTGCAACCCTTTTATTTGCCTCTTAGGGAATGAAATTCCTAAAAACCTGTTAAGGTTAATTTTTGATTAATTTTCACATTTCTGAGTTTGATATTGACGAAGCGTCGTACAAACTTACATCCCTGGGTTAAAAACCCTCAGGGGATGAATTTCCAAGAAAACCTGTAACAATTATTTTTATTACTGATTATAAACTTAAATTTTTACATTACTTCAGAGTTCAAAAATGACGAAGTTTCTTAAATACATTTACATCCCCTGAGTTTTGCCCCGGAGCGAATTTCGAGAAAACCGTAATACAGTTATTTTTTGTGTGTAACTATAAGCTTATATACAAAATCTCACCCTTCTTACTTCAAAACTTACGAAGTTGCCATACTAACTTACACACTCTTATTTAACCCTTTAGGGGTTGATTTTCCAAAAAAAACAACTTTAAAATTTCGTTTCTAATCTTGAGCTAATATATAAATTTTCATGTTGTTACCTTCAAAAATGACGAAGTTGTGTACTGAGTTCCATCCTCTAAATTAACCCTTTAAGGGATGATTTTCCAAAAAAATGTGTTAAACCTAATTTTTGTTTATTACTATAAACTTACATAAAAGATTTCTTATTTATACCTCGAAAACTGGTGAGGTTGATTTGTATGTAGTTGACTACCAACACGTATTTTTAGGTCATGAATTTCGAGAAAACCGTGATACAGTTATTTTTTGTGTCTAAATATAGGCTTAAATACAAATTTTCACCCTTCTTACTTCAAAACTGTCGAAGTTCCCATACTAACTTGTGCTGCCTTAATTAACACTTAAGGGGATGATTTTCCAAAAAAACGTAATACCTACTTCAATTTTCTAATTTTGAGCTAAAATGTAAATTTTCATGTTTTTAACTTCAAAAATGACGAAGTTGAGTACTGACTGTTGTCCTCTAAATTAACCCTTTAAGGGATGATTTTCCAAAAAAATGTGCTAAACTTAATTTTTGTTTATTACTATAAACTTACATAAAAAAATTCATACTTATAACTCTAAAACTGACGAAGTTGGTTTGTATGAAAATGACTTCGGACCCCTATTTTTGCTAGTTAAGGGATGAATTTCCAAAAATCCGTTCTTAGCTGACGTCTCCTTAGCATAATCTATCTCCCTGCCTTTCATCATAATCGGTTCGGTAGTTTCTGAGATTTTTTGTTTAATCAGTGGTGTGTCTCTTTTCAATTTTATATATATAGATGTATATCCATGCCAAATTACAGCTTTCTAGTACTAAGGGTCTCAGCACTTTGCTTCGGACGGACGGACATGACGAAACTATAAGGGTTTCGATTTTACTTCGGAACCCTAAAATGTAACGTAGCGACATCTATGATGAGTCATTCGAACAAATTTTTAATCAATTATGCTGATAATAACAGCTTAACAGATAGTACACATCATCTAAATAGATCTCTACGTTTTGTATCACGAAGATGAAGTTAACTATCCATCTGGTTAGCATTTACAAGCATACTTTTAAACTAAGCCGCCACAAGTTTTAACTTGTACGTTAACAAGTTAAAAAGTCACATAACAAGCAAGGTTCTTATGACTATCCTATTAAGATTATATATGCTAAAGTTTGCGAAGATGTTTGGATGTTTGTATGTTTGGATATTTGTTCTTCAATCACGCCACAACTACTGAACCGATTTGGCTAAAATTTGAAATGGAGATAGCCTAACCCTGGATTAACACAGACTATACTACTTTTATTCCGGAAAAGTTCAGGGTTCTGGCGGAATTTGTAAAAAAATCGATATCCACGATCGCGAAGCCACGAGCATCATCTAATATTATGTATCCTAATCCATTATTCTACTTATAGGTGCATTTTGTTTTTATATGGTTCTAAATTAATTAATTAAAAATTTCATTTTCAAACCACTCTACCGCGGTAGTCGCGGGCAATAGCTAGTTACCAATTAAACATAAACTAATTAACTAATTAAACTAAACTAACTACATAACTAAATTAACACGTGTATTTCCTCTATGGTTACCAAATTAGGCAGAATAGTTGACACAGAAGAGTCACCTCTTTGACGGTGACAAACTCTATGATTCATAACGCACGCCCAGCAGACCCCGTAGTGCCAGGCCCATCGCATACGGTCTCTGTTCTAGTGTAAATAATACATATTGAACTAATGTCACGTAATCCGTTTTCAGGTAGTAGGTACCTGTTAGAAGCTTGCCGTCCAGTTGTATTATACCTAATAGGTAGTTCTTGATTCTTACAGGCATACCTACAGAGGACTTGAACATTTAAATACAAACTGTTATTTCACAAAATGAAATTAGTTTCTGTCAATTTGGTGCAGTGGGTAAAAAATCTCAAAAATAGGTTATAATATGATGAATTTACAAGGAAAGCTATCACAGCCACCATATTTGTTTTTTTTATTTCACTTATCTAAGAACACTTGAGTTATCAAGACGAATCTCACGATAACTTAATTATATCAATCCGTTCAGCGGTTTGGAAAATATGAGGTAATAAAGAATATTATACACATACATACGTACAAGATACGCGCGAAAATATTTAAAATACTTGTGTAAACATTGCTCTTCATGCACTGATGGTTCGATTCCTATCTTTTACTTTAAATATTGTTGTTCAAAGAATCTTCTTCAGAAAGCATATAATGTGATGTTTTATACAAATTGAATCGATTGTGTTGAAAATAAATTTTATTTTAACCTTAATAAACTTCAAAATAAGATATTTACGCTGTAAAATACTGAATTAATATATCAAGTTCGTTTTCGTTTTTAGGGTAATACTAATAACATACTTTTTACAGTTCTGTAAAGACCATTTTTTGATTTAGGGGTCCGTTTGCGAAATATAACCTATTTATTTATAAATTATAACCTATTTTTGTGATAGCCTAGCGGTTAGAACGTTGGTCTCCCGAACGCGGGGGCACGGGTTCAAATCCTGGCACGCACCTCTAATTTTCAAACATTATGTGCGTATTACTAGTTATTTATCACTTGCTTCGGTGAAGGAAAACATCGTGAGGAAACCTGCACACCGGAGAGTTCTCCATAAAGTTCTCAAAGGTGTGTGAAGTCTACCAATCCGCACTTGACCAGCGTGGTAGACTATGGCCTGTACCCCTCACATTGTGAGCGGAGACTCCGAGCCCAGCAATGGGACAATTATGGGTTGTTGCTTTTTGCGAAATATTCGGCTTGAAAATGCTAATTTTAGTTATAGCACAGAAGAAACAATAGTACATTATAGTCAAGGCAGTATCGCCCTCTTCTCCTGACAGCGAAATAAATGCCTAGCCTGAATGAATTTAAAAGGAAATCTTTCACGGCCAGGTTAGCTTAGGTAAGTATGGTTTTTAGGATTCTGAAGTAACATCGGAACCCTTAGGTACAGTTTTGTCATGTCCGTCCGTCCAGTCCGAGGCATAGCACCGAGACCCTTAGTACTAGAAAGCTGTAAATAACATAAATATTATACAAAATACAAATACAAATACACTTTATTTGTACACCAAATTAACATACAAGCAGAAATACTTAAAAAAAAATCGCTAAAATTATCGCTTATATTAGTTATCGCTAAAAAGCGATCTCTTCCAGGCAACCTTAGCATATAGGAAACAAAAGAGAAAATAACAATGAGGCGTAGGGTGTACATAATGAATATCGTTCTACAGTTACAGTCCATATAAACTAAACTAAATAGCTAATACCAGTGATGATAAAAAAAGGGAAATTTATGTATACTTTTTGAGATATAATTCTTTCACCTGTGATTTAAAACAGTGAAGTGTCTGAGCACGGCGTATGTTTACTGGTAGTAAATTCCAGAGGCGAACAGCCTGAACAGAAAAGGATTTAGAGTAAAATGATGAAAGGTGGGGAGGAGTAAGGAGTGAGAGATTATAGGAAGATCGGAGCATGCGATCATGTGATTCAAATTTATAATTAAACCGCTCTTTGAGATACGATACATATTTATTAAAACTCCAATTCGTAGAATAAAATATTAAAAAATAATTTTTCAGAGTACCATGAAATACAGGTAAGATGAGGATGAAATTTTTTTCTTTGCATACCCCATAGTGTGGAGTATCGTTGAAAGGGTCTTCCAAAAATATTACGGGTCTCCTAAGACCATATTTGGATTTAAGGGTTCGTTTGCGAAAAATTTGGCTTTAAAATGCTAATTTTGGTAAGAGTCAAGTGTCCCCTCCCCCTGCCGGCTAAACGGTTGGAGTTGGACAAGTGATTTTTTTAAATAGGTTATATTATGAATTTGCAAGTGAATTTTATAGTAAGCAACAGTAAGTAATAGAGTATTTATGAGATATCTTTAAAATTTCTCAAACACGGACGCCATACTTACGTTTCTTACGCCATCGGAATATTCATAATCCTTCGCTCGACGCTTAGTTAATTTGTTTAAAAAAAGGTACTAGTGCTAGCAACTTAAGCTGAGCTTATAATTTAATCAAACAGATTAAATTATAGGTACCTTATCTATTCGTTAATTTTTACCCACGTTTAGAGGATCTTCTCTGGAATTTATATCGCTCTACCTCCTACTCGGATTAGTGAAGGATAAGCGTTCTTTATAAACAGATTTTAATTATTATTAATTTAGTAAATAGAATGTCTTCAGAACTAAAAGATAAAACTAAAAGAAATAACTTCGACGCTCGTTGCAAAAGATTTTCACTGACATACATGCAACAAGTAGGCCCCGTGTATGGATTGCACAGCATTAAGTACGTACCTAGGTATACGAAAACGGAACCGCTAACCTTGATTTTACGCTACATATTATTTTAAAAACCATACTTTGACTAGTCTAGGGTTTGTTTTCACATCGCGCCGCGTCGCTTCGCGTTCGCGTTGAGTCGCCCACGTAGGACACAGCCTAATGCCAGACTATTTTTTTTACATGAAATAAGTTAGTGCTTGACAGCAATTCCATCTGATGTACGCTGAAGATGGTGAACGCAATAACTTAATAAATGCCTATTCACTTTTCTCTTGAAGACACCTAGATTGTGTAATGCAAAATATAAAAAATGTAAATAAAAAAATATAAATAATAAATATAATAAAAAAATAATCCCGGGAGTTTCTTGCCGCTTCTTCTCCCGGGACCACTCACGGTAGGGATTTGTTGAAGCGATGGCGTTGAGTGACTTTCGAAAAGTGTTAGTAACAAACCTACTTCGAATAAAACTTATTTCATTTCATTTCATTTCAATATAAAATTATACATTATTGTATATAATATTATATAGACTTTAATTACGAAAACGTTCAATCCGCTAGGCTATCACTGTTGTATACCTTTAGGCATCTGCCCGACCGGAAATTGAACTCATGGATTTCGACAGGTTACAATTACAACGTTAACGTAACGAAATTTTAAATTCCATCTCCTGAACGTAGCGCGGGGGAATTTTTGCACACACCACTATCAAATCTTTAAGCGTATTAAAAATTAATTGATAGGTACATGCGAAGCAAAAATCGTGCGGAAGCCACTGGGAAATTTGTAGTTTCCATAGCGAATTAATACGGAGCAACATCCATTCTTACGTAAAAATAGGTACCCAAACCTCTCTCAAAATATTAGTAAAAACGTCACTTATTGGTATTTAACCCTTATTGGTATTGGTATTTAACCCTTTAGTTTAAATGCCAAAATAATAACTTACGCACGTCCGTTCTTTGCCTTAATTGCTCTAACTCCAAACGAATGTTATAATTATTTAATTATACTATTGAGTTACAAGACTTGCAAGTTAACTTCAAACAAGTCCGGGCTAACAGGTCAAATTTCATCGTAAGTAATTGTACTAAGTAACACAAAAATGTATACATAAAGTCCTGAAGGCATTCAAATTTATCTACAAATTAGCTATGCCTCGCGGTTTCACTCGCGTTAATTTGTGGAAAAAACTAACTGCTAAAATATATGATGTTAAACGAGTACCTATAGCATAAAGCCTTCCTCGATAAATAGAAAACACAAAAATAAATTTTCTCTATAATATTACTTAGTATAGATTATTACCGATAGTCTCGAAGGCCTCGAAGCTTGTTATTTATCTTGTTCATTTATTCAGCACATTTAGCTTTCCCCTTTCAGCGTCTTACCCTCGTTATGTATCTAATAATTCATTGAATAGCTTTATTGAGGACGCGTATGTAGGTTCAATATGTGGGCAGTAACAAGCACAACAAGCATGTGGTCTAAGATCCGGCATAAGAAATATAATATATACGAAATAAAAATATACGGCATAAGAAATATAATCTATATAAATAAAAATGAATGATGCTAAGCGCATATTTTTTTATGTTCCTTAGGGCCCACGGAAGGTTTTAATAATATTTAATAAAATCTTTATTTTTAAATTAATATGTTTAATAAAAATGATCCACAATACAATGCTAGATAATATAAATATCTGTATATTGTTGATAGATTGCCCAATAAAATCGCGTCCAGACAATGATAATTAATAAAATTGTTAAATAAATATTTTAAAGCTACTAAATTATGAGGATTAACGAAAAGTGGTCAAAGGAGTCTCGAGGCCGATTTTGATGAAAATTAAAACTGCATCATTAGTATTTTGAAAACTTAATATTCGTGGCCAGGAATCGAACCTGTTGATTTTGAAAAAAACATACCCTATATTATTACACCATTCGATTGTGTCAAAAAAAATCAATAAAAAATAATAATAATAAATAAAGAAAAATAAAAATCTAATAACCTATCAGCGATATATATTTAAATATTTGAATTATCTACCATATATAGTGGATCATTTTCATTAAAGACATCAGGGTATATTATATTTCTTACGCCGGATCTCGTACTAATGGAAAATATTTTAATTTTAGAAAGATAGCATCGTTACCTCTCTGATTGTAACCTACCTAGAGTTTCACATTAGGTATTCTAAGCTGAAGGCTTCGTGGCCTAACTGACTCGCAATCAATACGGTATGAAAACTGTAACGTATTCTTACCATGTAATTTAGTGTTGACAATTTACATGCATAATATCACATGCATTACCGATGTTATTCAATAAGGTTCTGAAGTTGTATTTTTTGTGTAGATATAAACTTCGATGGTTACAGAAGGCTAGAGGAATCTTGAGAGGAGATAAAGGAATAAGTGGAATAGGAAGTGAAAAGAAATACCACGATTGTTCCTTCTAGTACGCACGTGTAGACTTTTGGCATAGTTATTATAATAAAATATTTTATTGAATTGAAAAAAAATAAACACTTATTTTTAATATTCCGTTCTGTTGTAGATACTTATGATATATACATATTTATTAAAATTGGGTTAGGTTTCTACCCACTATTGCTTTGCAACTATAGACATAGAAATAGTTATTTAAAAATACGTACCTATTTACAACGTACGAGTATCAAAATAATGCACCACCTCTGCTTTTCAAATATTTTTCATCCAGTTTACAAAAAAGACACATTCATAGACAGCGCTATTCGCTTTTCCGTTCGACTGCGAGTCTTTCTAATATCTTATAATGTAGAGACCTCGTACTCGTACTCGTATGCGACATGTATGTACGAGACTCAAAGAACTGCAGACTTTCACTAAATATACTTAATTTACTGACATTTCCCTGTTACGTGAAATAGAATAAATACGTACTACTAGACAATAATTTTACCTAGATGTTTTAATAGTTACCGATCGTAACCTAGTTTTAACGAAGGTTTTATAGGTATGTTATAATATAAAATATACATAATATACTCGTACTGAATAACTCATTAAGAAGCGACTCTAAAGATAAATATTCTTTTCATTCAAATAAAATCAAAGATATTAATCCCTTTTTATGCACAATATTCATTGAATAATTGTTTATTAAAAATATTCAAATATAAAAAGGGACCTAACTAATACAGACTAATTAGCTAAGATGAACTGCGAAAAGGCTTTATGAAAGTCGCAACATATTCTATTTTCAACATCACTGAAATCCGATAATTATGGTGCGGAGAAATAAAATGTTAGTTGTGTTCAGTTCTGGCTACAAAGCTCACGTACGGTGTGATTGGGCTGGGAATATCAGAATGGCTGCATAGATCAGGGCGCGCAGGTGTCCGAGGCCACCCCGGTGCTGAACTCGCCCTTACCGATATTTCGAGTTAGTTACGTTTTTGCATCGTACTGCATCACGCTGCTCTACCGGGTGCGTCATTCGTCGTACAGCCCGTAAATAAGCTGTACAGTTCCGCGGTACTCCAAAATTATTTTATTTTTAATCAAAAGTTTATCGTGCGTTTCGAAGCAGTGATTTTAATCTCCCCGCTTATTTTGCTCCCCGGTACACGGCTTCGCGGACTTCGCGGATTGTGAGGAATTTCCCGCAACCTGTTGATACAAAATTTAGTTGACACTTGTGAAGCAAAAAATACTAACGAATTCGTAGCCTAACATTTTGTTTCAACGGTTGTGAAGGTATTCGAATTGGATACGGGTCAATTTTGCTGTTATTATTTCGGCAAAATAATTCCGAATTCAATTCGAGTGCGGTTTGTATGAGCTCTAACTTTTCTATGCTATATTTCAATTAATTATGTTCCTGTGCGCCTCTATTTACTGACTTTTGAATGTGAATAAATTTATATAAGCAATTGTCCGTATATTTGAACAAATACGTGATGCATTATGCGTGATGCATGATGATTATAATCCAGTATTTTTAATACTCTATTGTTAAATACTTAGGTAAAATTAAAATTATGGCTTACTCTTCGTAAGAGGATCAAGTCAAAGCTAAGATTCAAATGCTGCGTTAAAGCATAATTTTATCATAGTAAAAGTTTTCAGCCTGCATAGTATGGTGACGCTCGTTGGAAACTGATTAGACAACGGATCCAGGAGAATTGAATTGGTTGAATATATCATTAACTTAGTTGTTATGTATTTTTGTTCAGCATATTTGGTCGCTTTGATGCTTTTGAACTGATAATATCGACGTACCTAGTTATCTACCAAATAAGTTGAATTAATGTAATTTTATTATGTAGGTACTTGTATTCTACAGTAGGTAGGTAAATAAAAGGTTTTATTTGCAATATTAACTATGGTTGATTTTTGAGTTGCGTTGTTGTTGCATAGTTTGCCTGAACATTCATAAGAACATTGTTGTTGGCTGTTGTTGTTGTTTGCTTTAGTCCACTATTGTATTGTTTTGTATTGCGTGTGGCGTGTACAAACCAGAAACACCTCCTACGTAATCGTACGGCACGCAACGGCCGACATTCGAACCCGAGACGTTCTGAGAGAACCCGAGAGTTCGGCCAGAAGCACTGACATATAATATACGCATGAACAGCAATAGAAAAATAAAGCAATTTTAACATGAGGTTGACACCACACTAGGGTTTTACAAGTGTAGGTACGCGTTCACTCGACACACTTGAATAATGATAAAGTAAATACAAAACTATAGGAGTTATTTACGAATATTAAAACCAAATTTGATGATTTTTTGCAGTTAATTAGACCTGATATGATATTTTATAATAATTCAATCGTACCTCATATTCAGAGCTAGGAAAAAACTTGATAAGCTTTTTTGACATGTATTTCTTCAACATAAAATTATTATTTTCTTATAGTTCATCGATCAAGTGTTGGGCGCGAGGAAAGCTTGACAAACGCTGTATAAAAGCAGCCTTAATTTTGCGTAAAAATCCTGTTTTGGTATATTTGATTATATACAAAATCGATGACTACTAAAGCTTCCAAAATTTTTATATGTTATTTAATAAACGCATATAAAATATAATGTACCTTGCGCGCAGATGAATTTTTCAAGATTTGTTCAAATCTGAGTGGTAGGATTGTCAAATACCAATGATATTGTATGCATAAAAGCCGCCAAACAAGTTAATAATATTTTACACATAATTTACCTACGAGTATACACATATACTAAATAGATTCCTGCACTTCTCCGTGTAAACTTTACCATAACTTAAAAGCGCCAATTTATTCTTAAAAACATAAAAATTTTCTTCGCGTATTAATAGGTCATTATTCTTCACCTTCTTTCGATTCTAAAGATACCAGCTCTATACATAGCTGTGTATGCGAGTTTTAATGAGGACTTTCTTCTGAACCATACGTAATTCCTTTTGACACTGCCAATTCTAAAGACCTTGTTAGTATGATAACATTGATAACAGTCATATTGAGGTTCCGTGTAAGTTTAAGTTTTCAGATCTGCAATATACCTACCTCAACGAGGTTTAGTTTCGCTGTTCATTAAATCAGAGAAACTTTGTTAAATTCAACATTTCATAAATTCAGATGTTATAGGTAGGTACGTTGAAGTTAATGAGGTACGAGACGCGCGGATTGTGCCGATCTTAAAAGATTGACAAAGTTAAGCAACAGCGGACGCGATCGGTGGATCCTATCCTTTTAGCGGCCACCTGAGCTTTCATGAACGCTTTCTTTCTTAAGCGTTACCGTGCTTTAGAGATCACGTGAAGCCATCGCTCCCATTTGTTATCGTCAGCCAACACCAGTAACAGTCGTCAAGCCAAGTTGGAGGTCCTCGGGCAACATGAAATTTCCGAAACTTGTAAATATAAACTAAACTAAATCCCTCCAAAAACATTTCATGTAAAACGTATATAACGACACTTACAGCTCTTTAACTTTACTGCTGTAGATTTCATGAAGTTCCAAACAGGATAAAGCGTAATCAGAGGCGGATTTAGCCATGCCCACGCTGCACATGGGCGCAAATAATATGCGCCGGCGCTTTCTCACCCTGCACCCGTGCGGGCGTTAGCTACGCCGCGTCGTACGGTAGAAAAGCTAGGCGCGATGAGGCGGCCCACACAATAGTAACTTTTTTTCAACATGAAATCAGCCTTAAAAAGGTTAATTAAATATTACTTAAGTGTTTTTGGAAATTGCTAATAACATTAACTTTGCAAAACCATCACTGACCATTTTAAGGTCTGAATTTTGTAAACAAAATATACCTATAACTTGTAATATATACACAAAATATTTAAAAACTTTTAAATAAAAAGTCGAACCGCCTTCAAAATTAAAAACAAAATCAGTTTAAAAGGTGAAAAGTAATTTAATTTCGATTCTCGACCGGTTACAGAATAAGGTGGGTGGACCATGGAAGGCTATGCTCCTTGTAAGGCCAATAATTTAAAAGTCGTATTTATTGTCATCCAATGACAATTTCCTTCCACTTACATTAACATCCATCGAATTCAAGTACACAGACGTGGCGGCGAGTCCCTCGCACCGCTATTTTATCAATGCGGGCCCTCTCTTTGTTGACTTCGGTCATCGATGTTAAAATTGTAATATTTGCTCTTAGTAAAATGAAAGTTTTCAAGTAAATAAACTATTGTTTTCTTTATTTTTTTACTCTAAATTGATAATATAAGGATTTGCTACTACAGCACTGAAGAAAAAATATTACTTTATTTCCAATACAATTAAAATATTGGTAGTTTTCCTAGGAAAGCCAATGGTTCCTTGTAAGGCCGATCAAAAAGTTGACAGTTGGCCTTGCTAGGGCACAAGGGTCTTCCTAGGAACATCTAGAAACTATGAAAATATTAATACTTAGTTTTTACTTGTAAATACATATCTGGGTGCAAGTTAATATAATTGCTACCACTTAGGTAAAGGCCCCCAATTCCGAGGTGTTCTAACATTTTGGCCTTACAAGGAACAGACCCTTATGAAGGCCATTTTAATCAGTTTTATATTTTTATTATTTTACTACAAAGGTTATTGGCAACTTATTTGATTTCGATTTATTACTCATTTATATTATTTTTAAAACAATTACACAAATACATTCTTAGTTTTACGATAGAGTTCTAGTAATGTTCGTTGATTATTTTTTATCTGAATATGTTATGGTAGGCATTTAATATTCCGTTTTAGTGAAAGATCTTTTTATGTAGTTTAAGTACAGTGGAATCCGTTTATAATGACATCGAAGGGAATCGACAAACACGTCATACTAAGCGGACGTCATACAAAGCATTTTTGTGAAAAAAAAACCAATCTTATTTTTTTTAGGTAAATAAATACTTAGTTTAATAATGAAACATAGCATATTAAATAAAAATTAAAATTGCACGTAATAAATGCACTTATTTTCATTTTTTGAGATTCAAAACAAATACAAGCCACGTGCCGAACGTCGTCGGGAATCAACGAACATTGCCGAAGGTGTAAAGAATCATGTCGGTCACTATAAACGGGCAAAATTTATTAAAAATAGGTCATAATAAGCGACATGTCACTGTAAGCGAAGTCATTTTAACCGAATTTGTTAAAAGAATTTTATATGAAAACCAAACTTCGTTTGTAATTACGTCATAATAAGCGGTTGGTCAATATAGGCGGAGTCATAATAAACGGATTCTACTGTATATGTAGATATTTTGATTGTCACAATGTTAGTTTTAAGTTAAACGACTGATTTATTCTATTGGCCTCGTATGGAGCTTTGTTCCTTGCAAGGCCATTTGGCAGAGGTTATTTAAACTTAAGTTTATTAAATAATGGTTAAACCTTTTATAAAAAATTCTATGGTCCATCCACCTTACATAATAACTATATATACATAATATACAAATATTGTCAGAAGCAGTGAAAATGATTAATCGTGCAATAATAAGTTTCTCTCAATTACGTAATGAGTCCGCTTTTGAGCAGTTCCTTGATAGCGCGAAAACTGTAGCGGAAGCAGTCGAGGCAAAAAAAAATCCACATGTGCCCGCCCTCGCACTCTTAGAATTTGTTTTTAACTAAACTAATGCGACACACATTTTACAGTAAAGTAGAATGCCCATTTAGTATGGAGAAATGTACTGACCATAACATTTTTGTGTCTTGATAAAAATACCTATATTTGATTATGTTATCTTAATAAATTACACATACGTACTAACATATTTCTGATTGGCCCTTATCCAAACATAAACGGCCCAATGGTTTTCTTTTTTTTTTGTAAAACGGAAGTAAAGTTACTTATTAATTTCAGAAAATTATTCCCAAAGAGGATTTTTTTAGGAAATAGGGTATATAATTGAAATATTTTAATTAAATTTTTTGTCCAAAAATCATTGTGACACAATCATTTTTTTGAGATTACTATGAGTACTATGATATTCTCCTTTTCACTACTACCTATTCGATACCGCAATTAATAAGTCATTTATTTACTACATGGGTACTATTAAATATTTACAGGGTGAAGATTCTGTTGTGAAAATCACAAACGACTTTATTTTATCTTACTTTACTGCTGTCGTATTGTGCTTTTCACATCAAATCGGACAACGAGATTAAAAACGTATCTCGGCAGTAGGTAGGTACTGCACGATTCGCTACTTTTATGTACTTTACTTTTACTTTTATATTATTCTACTATGTTGATGATTTTTTATTATTAATTTGTTCAAACAATATGCCTGCTGTATTTCATTTAGCTTTGCTAGACGTTACATCCTGTGATTACATCAATAACAAATTAACAAGACGAAATAATTAGCGTCACATCCGGTTCCGCTCCAATTAGGAAAAATATTTATATTACTGTCATAACTACATACATACCTATTTTACAGGAGTTTACAGGACTTGGCAGTTTTATTTGCTATGCCATTTTATTTCCATTTTTCTTTCTTCATGACCAACTTTATTTTTGTATTCATAGAAGCCCGGCGGTCCGCTGGTTGAGCTGGTCTACACAATGTGAGTGACGAAACAAAATTCATCACCAACTCACCTGTAGGAACGTTTCCAGTTGGGACGTTAACTGTAGGAACCCAGGGTACTCTGAAAATATAATTTAATACCACGTTATACTTTTCATATAATATGTATGTATATCCATGCCAAATTACAGTTTTCTAGCACTAAGGGTACTACGGATATACGGACAAACGGACGGAATTCTAAAATTGAACTTAGGCTTTCCTCAGACTCAGGCTCAGGCTCAGACATTTTTCGTCTTAACAAAGTGTCAGTCTTTACATCTGACTGTTGTCTAAGTAAAAACTAAATACGAGTCTCTGATTACGCTTTATATATCTCACCTTAACTCTACCTACTCTAATTCTAACTAAACCTTAAAATTTTACTTAAAGTTTTTTCTTTACTTTATATCAATTTCCTTAAAAAAAGTGTATTTTTATTACCCCATTATAAGCAGATATGGTTATATGTGGTTGATATGCTCTAGGCCTCCTCAAGAGGAGAGACCCGTGCTCAGTTGTAGGCCACTATGGATTGAAGGCAAGCCGTTAAGGCAGTTTCACTTCAAAGATTTCGCTTATTTTTTTAGCCTCTGCGTTAACTTGTCCATTATGTTCAGTGAACAACTGTAAACAATCTTGTGTAAGTACCAATTTATCGAGGTATTCCGCCGTTCCGTGACATCCGATCAGACTTTCAGACGCCATGAATTTTTAACAACTAGATTAGCCACCACCCCTCTACCACTCTATTTGCGGTATCAGCCTACACCTGAAAAAGCAAAGTGCTACGCTTTAAGATTGACACCAAAGGTTGGCAATTTGTAACTTACAAAGAAAGAAATATAATTTCGAGTGAACATTCCTATTTCTAAGCCCAATAATTGCGACCTTAATTCCAATTGATCAATGTCCCGGTACAATATGTCTTCTATACTTATTATATAGCAGAATTTTACCGTTCACTACTTAGTTGATAAACTCTATTTATTTGTTCACCTACTTGTTCTAAAAATATACAAATAAGGTCAATACACAAAGATATCCTCTTTTACGCTATTGAAGTACATAACGACATACTGGGGCGGCTTAGAATACACACCCCAATCCCACGCCGGATGGGTGTCGTAAGAGATGACTAAATCCGGCCCGATGGTGGTAGGGCCCCTTGGAAGTATTATATTGGTAATATTGATTTTAATTGTTACTATTATAATTTCTCCATGGGGTTCGTCTGGATAGCTAACACCCTTGAGCATGAGTCAGCCGCCAAAGGACTCGTCGTGTTCCGACTGGGCGATTGAGAGCCAGTTCCTTTTATCTTCTTTCTTTCTTGACCGGCGACAGCAAACGCATCAGTGATGCCTTTGGTGTTGCTGATGTTCATGGGCAACGATATCCACTTACCATCAGGGGTATCGTCATCTCGTTTGCCAGCTATTTCCATAAAAATAACGAAAAAACTGGTATGATATATCACTGGTATCATATTACATTACCTTTCAGTTTTCGATTTTACTAGGAACAGAATAGTTCCGTCCAATTAGATGAATTTCCACGAGAGAAACAGCGTACACCCGTGATGGGTTTCAAATCGAATGAAAGGGCGTAATTACTACAAATCTTGTCTGCCGGTTTCAATAGGTGACCTAACAACCGAGGAGAAATTCTATGAAACATAGAATTTTGGACATTACTGCTGGTCTGGTATGGACATTACATAAAAATTATATTTAATACTAGGAAATCGCCCTCGCTTCGCTTCGGGAAAAATAGTAAAATATATAATATAGTATAATATAGCCTATATCACCCGGGGATAGTGTAGCTTCCTAACAGTGAAAGAATTTTTCAAATCGGTTCGGCAGTTTCGGAGCCTATTCAATGCAAACAATCAAATCTTTCCTCTTTATAATATTACTGTAGATATACGCATGCATGTAAATACTCATGTATGTACAATAGTTGTTATGTATTGTAAATCTTAGATTTGTAGCACGCTCACTGTAATTATTTTATAATTTTAGCTGAAGTTTGTCTAATTAGTGAAATTGTTGTAATTTCTTTAGACAATAAAGTTCTTTAAACCGAAATTAAATCAATATTTATAATAGGTATATACGTACCTGAGTGAGAAAAGTGATAGGTCAAGGAGCCTTAGTCCTTCCGAGAGAAGACCCCAGCGCCAGGAAAATAACCTACTTAAATGAAATACTATAAAACTTGGTGTAGATAAAAGTATTTAATATCGATATCTCTGTAATTATTTTCAAAGCTCCATCCAGACTATAACTATATTATTTGCAGAAATCACCAGAGCCTTTAGTTTTAAGTTGTAATTTAAAATGATCATTGGTATTTATTACAGATTTTATAGATAAGCATGTGCCTTATAAAAGAGTGACCGAGGAGAGTTGAAACATTTTTTCTTTTTATTTGAGCGACATCATGGAACGTGTAGTAAAACTAAATGAAACTTTGTATATTTCACTAACAAAGAGTGAATAAAAAATGACACTTTTCCCTTTTTAATATCAAAGCTCTATTTGAAAACAACTGTTGACTATGTTTCAAATTTCCTCTTGCCGAGGTAAATTGAAACTAAACTATAAATACTGTAAGCGAGTTTTAGTTTTAAACCTATATTTGTAATGTAAGTGTCGTGCTTAATTGCAATATTTAGATTTTAGAAATAAAAAAAGATCAAATTATTACGTGCTTTTTATCAAAATCAATGCAGAAATAATCGTCTGATTTATATTACTACAGATAGTATCTAGTATAGTAGTTCTTTTTATACGGCCTGTATGGCTACCACTCTCTTGCTAGAGTCAGATACCAAACGAAACGAAGTCGTGCTCTGTTTGGGTTCTTTGATTCGGGTTACTGTATTATATTCGGTTACTTTTTCTTTTACTCTCATCATCCTTCGCAAGTTTCTTCTCCGGGTCAAATTCAAGATTTTATATTTTATTGATTCCTTTGGCTTTCAAAGACTTCTTTATTAGGATTATAAGACCGTAATATTCGCAATGTTGTCATTTCATTAAAGGATTTAGTACAACGAGAATGTTGTTTAATCAACTTCCAATCGTTATTATGTATACCCTAAAATGTCACTTAAAATTAAAAATGATGAAAGGAACCTAAAAATCATTTTTGAATATCTATTCAACGATAACCCGTTCGACGTAGTTCATCGATTATTTTTTTTAGACATTATGGCGCCTGGTTGTCCCTGTGGTAAATTTTAATTATTGTGATATCTTTAGTGATACGACGGTTAAGACGAATCGATTGACGTAAGAATCATCAAAATCGGTCAACCCGTTTGGTCTTTACAACCCCACATAGGAACATACATACAAACATACATACTGACGCAGAAGATAACGTGTTTATCAGTCGCGCAGTCGGGTGAAAAGGATAAATATTTATTATTTCAATTAATGTTTAATATAATGTTTAAGTCAATACTTTTCCAATTTTCAATATCTAAAAAAAGTATTGTTTTATGATATTCATGAAACCATTACTAACTAGAAAATTTATTTTGTCAAAATTAAAAATAATTTTAATACTTTCCAGCGAACTGCGTGCGATCCTAAGGATTTTCTTATTCAATTTTATTATTTAAAAAGGTGCCTGAAGAAAAGCTGTCTGACAAGCGTTCCAGACTCCGTCTAATGAGTACTTAGTGATGCTATGAGAGATATGAAAAAAACTAACTACATAAATATAACATTTATTCATAAAATATCTCTAAGTAACTATACAAATAAAATATCTATTTTTATGGTAATCATACCGTTTGTAATTTAAGAACTTAGATCTTGATTTTTTTTGTAGACGTAGATTGACGAGGACTTTTCACATTTCATTTAAAATGATTTTCTCTATTCGTACCAATTTACGAGCATTTATAATTATTCCGATACTATACTTTTATTTTGCTCGTAACTTCGTTATCATTGTCCGTATTTTTTAAGTACGCGAACGAATTTGCGGGCACAGCTAGTATCATTTATTATAATATCATTTAGTAACAAGCTAGTATCATTTATTAAAACATGGCTTGGCAGTTGTAAACAGAGCGGTGGCAATTCGAGTTCATGTTCTGAAATAATTGAATGACCGATTTTCGGGAAATTTATATGTATAATTTTAATGCATCTAGCGGGGATGTAGGGCCACAAAACTTCACAAAAGTAAATACTTAATATGAAAGTATATCATCATAGAGATATTTTTTTGACTATGATAATATCATTGCTTGGTAAATGAGTGGAATCCCTTTATCCGGTCGTGCACAGCATTGGTAGTTATTCTCACATATAAACATAGTTTGATACAGAAAGTACTTAAACACTACAGCTTAATAGAGGTAAAATAAGACTAATAAAAAAGAAATTGTGCAAAATATGTTCATTACATCTTCTATACGTAGGTATGCACCAATCATTGTCGAAGGGAAAAGCGGGAGCGTTACGAAAACACGCGAAAACAGATCAAGATTCATGTCGGTCAATATAACCGGACACTACAAACGAATTTCTTCAAAATACGTCATAAAAAGCTACTCATTTCATTAAATACGAAGTTATTATAACTCATACATTACCCGCAACGAATTATCATAAATAATTTTGTGAATAATAAAAATCAAACTTCGCTGTGTAATAACTACGTAATAATGTCATAGGTAATAAATAAGTGGTTAGTCAGTAATAGGTAGAGTAATAATAAACGGTTTCTAGTGAACTTACTGCATGTCACTACCACAGCAATTTTTTCTGTGATGTTTCATAAATTTAATTTCCCGATAAAAGCCTGTAGGTATATTATAATATAATAAAGATAGAATTTTGCGATTTCTGTGAATTTCGCACAGGATAAGTGGAACTATGGCACCTACTCGTAGTTGTATGACAAATTATTTTACGTTTTATTATTTTCGCTTAATAGGAGCCATAATATACCTACCTAGATGACGGAGTTGGTAAAAATATCTAAGTAGTAATATTACTATCATACTGGTTTCATCTGGAGGGATGTCATTACTCTTTTTTATCAAATAGCCTTCAAACGAGCTGACGATCCACCTGATGGTAAGTGGTTATCGACGTCCATGGACATCAGCGACACCAAAGGCATCACCGATGCATTGCCGGCCAAGAGAGAAGAAAAAGAAATAAACTCTTGTTTTAATTTGGTAATTATGTGATTATTATTTCACTTTATAATACATCGTTATACCCTCCTGGCACGGAGAGGTTATGTTTTTCTCGCATATCTTGTTTGTATGCATGTAGTATTCTTTATTACCTTATATCTTCCTAATCGTTTGATTCCAGTGTTTGATTCGTCTTGATAACCCAAGTGAAATTAAAAAAACAAAAATGGTGGTTGTAAGACGCCATGTTTGAAGTATCAAAAAATAATAATTGTAAAAAGTGGATTGTAAAAAATGGATTGTAAAAAGATAATATACTTAATAGATTTTTTGTCAGTTTTTTGAAGTTATGCTTCTTTAGGTGCGTTATGAAATAAATGGAAAAAATGATGAGAGTCAAATTTTAAGATCTGTAACACGGACGGTTACACAAACCCACAACAAAAACGATGATGACGAAAAACGTCACGCGCGTTTTAAAAAACGCTCGTTTTGAAAAAAATATTATTATTATTTTTATTATATTGTTTTTTTAATATTGTTAGAATATTGTTTTTGAATATTGTATTTTTTTGTAATATTGTTTTTTTAATATTGATTTTTTATAATTTTTTAATGTTGTTTTTTTTTGTTCTTTTTATTTATTTTTTTATATTTTGAAATTGTTTTTTTTTCATGCCAAAGAAGTATAACTTCTCACGCGCGTACTTGTACACGTTTATGTTTTTTTTTTTGTGTTTATGTTTTTTATTACTTTTTGATTTGGTCCTTTACAATGGTCGTTGAATGTCTATACATACGAGTATACATAGTATTATAATTACTTAAAACATAAACATTTAGGACTTTACAATAACAAAGTCATTGTTGTTTTACGATTAAATTGGCTTAATGATAGGAACGAGAAGGAATTTAATATCCCTGGTACTTGGGAGCGATATCGAGTTTGGAAGTAATAAATTATATCATTCGGTTTCATAAATTGTTAATTAAGCGCAGTGCCCAACTGCATATGAATTCGCGATGGAATTCAGAAGTGGGCCCGGAATAAAACCCCGCTCGATGTTTATTATTTAACAAGTATATGTAGCAGAAGGAGGTATTCTATGGTATCGGTTATGAAATGATATTCCTTTTACTTTGCACCATGATATATTTCCAGTTCTCCTAACATTCACATCAATATTCCAAAGTACTTCAACATTACGTGATCAATAATAATCTGTTCTACCTTCTTGACAATTCCCTAATCTAAATATGACATGACATTTCTTATATGCCAGCCTCTGCATCAGGCCATCGCTGTAGAATAAAGAGGTCCGTCCCTGGACCTTCACTGGAGATTCATGGCCTCACCGATATATACAATATATGGAAGATGATTCTAATTGTAAATTAATATAAATTTACCTTTCAAGTTTTAATGATAATATTTAAAATCCAAATATAATTATTAGATTTTTATTTATTCGAAATCAATCATGACTTCAACCCATTAACGGCCCACAACTGGGCACTGCAGCACTGGTATCTTCTTTGGAGCGTGTAACGTCATTATTCGTATTTCAAAAGCAAGTCCGAAAGACTCCAATGTTGTATCCTACTTATGGTCGTAGCGCACATATCAACTCGGAAAGGGATCGGCACCGGATCGCCTCGCCGTCAACCTAACGTAAGCGCGTTATAACCCGCCGTCAACCTAACGTAAGCGCGTTATAACCGACCAACAGCTCCAAATCGACTCGGTTACGGCTAGGCGACGCCGCGCTTACGGCTCGCCGGCCGCTGGTTGACGGAATGAATGACAGCAGTTCGCCGACGCAGCGGTAGCCGCGGCGCCACGGCGCGGGGCGTGCACGAGGAAACGGAAAGGCGAAGGATAGCGTACGGTGAGACGTAAGCGCGGGTACGGCAAGTCGTCCGCACCGTACCGCGGTTCGTGAGCTTGTCTCGAGGCGAGGCGATTACGTTACGAATCCGATAAGTGTGCTTTACAGTAGGGAGTTTCATACAAAGAATACTGACATGCAAGAGTTGATACGTTTACGTTCCGTTTACGAGTTGATATGTGTGCTACGACCATTATCCTATTAATACAATATTATATTATATTACGAGTAACCGTCCTCGCTTTGCTTCGGTTTTCTTTATTTTTTTACACCTTGGGTTACATTATTGGAGTTTTATTAAGGATCCCTAATTTTTTTGATGATATAATGCCTATGTCACCCAGGGATAGCGTAGCTTCTCAATAGTGAAAGAATTTTTCAAATCGGTTCGGTAGTTTCGGAGCCTATTCAGTGCAAACAAACAATCAAATCTTTCCTCTTTATAATATTAGTATAGATAGATAAATGTAAAAGTTTGTTTGGATGCTTGTTTCTCAATCACGTCACAACTACTTACTATGGATAAACACATATGCTACTTTTTATCCCGGAAAAGTTCAGAATTCTTGCGGGATTTGTAAAAAATCGATCCCTACCGCAGGCGAAGTCGCGGGCAATAGCTAGTATCGAATAACGTCATCAGGTGACTTTTGGTGGGATAATTTTGTAAATTTTTTTAATTAAATAAGCTTTAAAAATATAACTTAATATTTTTGTCATGAACTCTAAGATTTTATCCACAGACAGATTGTATTTTATCTGTAAAACAAATGTAGATGATATAATTAGTCAACATCCCTAAAGCTGGCCATACACGATCAAGTGTACTTGTCAAGTTTGCAATTAGACTTGATGCGGCATCCAGTTTGCATGAGATAGCTATATGGCCACATAGAAATACCGTGGCCATACATCGTCAAGTTTACTGGGTGCCGCATCAAGTCTGCTGCAAACTTGACAAGTAAACTTGATCGTGTATGGCCAGCTTTACGTAATTGCAAGGATTGCGTAATGGAGAACGAAACCAATTAAGTAACTTTTGTTTTAAATAAACTCAAAAAAACGGCATCGCGGGCCTTCAATTGCAAGCCCGATCATTTTCCGACTTTGCTGTAGGCTATTTTCCTGCCAACGTATTTTCACAATGTATGATGAAATTGAATATCGGTGGTACAGCATCCGCAAAAATACGGTATAGCTGATAATTATGATAGCTTCTAATGGACAGCTTTTATTGTCCGCTACATTGTCCGTGCGTACATGTAACTGTAATTTTCAAGCAAACTTTCATGCCTTATTTTATTCCATAATGGATTGATTTTCTAAAAAAAGCAAAGCAACAACCCATAATTGTCCCACTGCTGGGCTCGGGGTCTCCTCTCACAATGTGAGGGGTATAGGCCATAGTCTACCACGCTGGCCACGTGCGGATTGGTAGACTTCACACACCTTCGAGAACTTTATGGAGAACTCTCCGGTGTGCAGGTTTCCTCACGATGTTTTCCTTTACCGAAGCAAGTGATAATTACAAAAACTTCTAATACGCACATAATATTTGAAAATTAGAGGTGCGTGCCATGATTTCAACTCGGGCCCCTTGGTTCGGGAGACCAATGTTCTAACCGCTAGGCTATCACTGCTATATAATATCTAAAACACGTTTAAAAAGATGTTAAATTATGTTTCCCTGTTTAATTAGGTAAAATACAAATTTTCATAGCTGTTGCTTAAAATATGGCACCTTTTCTATTGATAACCTTATTTTCCTAAAACGTTCAAACAGTGTTTCGTTTTTTTTACCCATTAAGTGGATTACTAGTTTTCATAGTGCTTGATCTAAATCGACGGATTTTTAAATCACTTTTTACGTATATGTGTGCGTTAGTACGTGTAAACGTGTACGTTTCGTTTTTTAAGCTATAGTAGTTGAAACTGTAATGATATGTATAATAATAATTTTTTTTTTTTTTTATGCGGCGAACTGTAGTCACTCGTCCGAACTGCGACACAATAAAGGTCGTACTGAAAATCAGTAGCCGTGGTTACCCGCGGCATATGCTGAGTGCGTACCTTTTTTGTTGAGCGGTGCTGCAGCTGGTTATATCGACTTCATAACTTATAATATTTTGTAAATGGTTTATTTAGTGTAAATTTTGTAACTTGTTGCAGAGCTTAGCAAAATAAATATTTTCTTTCTTTCTTTCTTTCTTTCTAAATACACGAAAGTAGCGTAGTTTTCGTGGGTTCACTCAAATTCATGGCGGTGAGTTTTATACAGGTTTTCCACCCAGTTTAGGCAACTGAAGATCCTTTTTACTATAATGTCCTTGTACTATAATTACTATGTCAAATTATTATTATTTATTTGAGTTTTTAATCCTTAAAATCCTTAAATCAAAACTCCATCTAACATCAATTCTTAGCTGAGGTTTCTTTTTCATAAACTCTTCTTACTGAATTGCATCTTCAGATATCATGAAGTTTTTGAGAGTCAATTGCTTTATTCCAAATTTTAATGTGTTTGGTAAACCTAAAAATTTAGTGCTAATTTTGCCATTTTCGTGTGTGCGTGCGTGTGTGCGTGCGTGTGTGTGTGTGTGTGTGTGTGTTTGTGTGTGTGAATATGGTAAGTACTGGGATTATTACTTTACTTAAAGATTTCAACTTCGTATTTTTAAGCATGTGATCGCCTGAACTGTACGTGGACGCCATTGCACTCCCGCCATTCACTAAACAACACGGAAACTGATCGCTGCAGAAAAACACTTTTTTTATTTACGTTGCTATGTTTGTCTGATTGCATTGGAGCGATATTAAAAGAATATTGAGTTACAACAGAGTTGCTCGCGGCTAGGTTTAACGTGGATTTCATGGATTTCAAATTCCTCTCGTTACGGAAATAAAGTAAAAATAAATTGCAAAGTAAAAAGAGTTATATACAAAACAGCTACTTTTCAAGAGAGCGGATAAAAGGAAAAAATGCTCCCATTTTGTTATTCTTAAAAGAAGATTGTTGAAATTTTCATCACTACTTTATTATTTAATAAGGCATCACTAATTACGTTTACTTTATGAGATATTGCAGTTGTCTGTTGTCTGTGTGTACATTTGTACATTGTACTCCAAAATGTAGCAACCGTGTCAACTGTCAGTTGGTCGTATCTACATGGAAATTTAAATAAAGGAAAAAAATGCTTTCCCTAAATCTAGGGAAGTATGGTTCAAAATTTTCAGTTAATACTAAAAAGAAGTCATTTACTATTATAAAATGAACTTATTGACAAATCCAAATGTACAGTGATGTCTTCAAACTGTTAACTATTATCAAAATACTTTCATACAAACTTTTAACATAATATTACATTTTACTTGTAAATGAAAAAAATTGCCAGCCGGCGAAGAGGGTGTCATCTGACACAACACATCACGACTGCCCGCGCACCTAGGTAGCTACATCATGCAGTTTTACAAAACAGGAGTAGATGTCTGCTTTTACGTTCGATTTTAGATGTCCTGTCTTGGAGATTTATACCACTTGTAATAGTGTCTCTTCTACGCTTCCATTCACTCGCACGTACCATACAACCCCCGACAATTTTATTTTCACTAAACATAGCTAAGAGTACTCTGGATTAAGTCAACTTTCAGACAAAAAAACTGGGTCAAAATCGGTTCACCCGTTTGGGATCTGGCTTCAACTCATTAATGGCCCACTACTGGGCACGGGTCTCTCCTCTTGAGGAGGCCTAGATCATACTCCACCACGCTGCTTCAGTGCGGATTAGTGGAGACGTAGGTGGTCAACCCGAGTGTCGGTTTTTAAACCGCCCGAGGACCTCCGACATGGCTTTAACGACTGTTATCTTATGATAACAACCGGGACCGACGTCTTTACGTGCTCTTCGAAGCACGGAAACGCACAAGAATTTTTTGCCACTAGCGTTCACCCATCCAACTACCGACCGCGCCCGCTGTTGATTAACTTTGTCGATCACTTAAGATCGACGCAAGCTGTCACGCAAGCCACCGGGCTATGAGCGCTTTGGGAGCTACAATGCCACAAACAGACATACAGATCCACAGATACACAGACACTCAAACTTATGACACCTGTTTGCGTCTGGGGTTAAAAATATGAGTTAATTATTTACTGCAATGTTAATGTGAAAATAATATTTTGCGAATTGGTGGTTCTGAACCTAAACAAAATGTCGTCGTACCTACATAAATGGCTCCAACCTATTAATGGCTAACTACTGAGCTGAACACAGGTCTCCTCTACAGAAAGCATAAAGCACACTCCACCACGCTGCTCCGGTGCGGATTCGTGGAGTTGGCTAACCCAAGTGGTGGAAGTGTTCATGCCACGTGTAGGTCTCTTACTTGGCTAAGCGACTCTTTTCGTGCCTTCCGAAACACCGAAGCGTTCAAGAATTCTTTGGTACCTACTAACGGCCATGCAACTGCCGATCGCGCCCACTATTTCTGTTCACCGATCAGTTAGGATCGATACAAGTCGTCGAGATATGAGCGTTTCTTAAAATAAATAAAGTAGATAAATCTTGTATGTTCTTTAGAAATATTATATTAGTAGGTAAGGTACCTATAATAAGTAAGCGAAAAGTGAAAATAATTTGCTGATTATTACAGAAAACACTATTTTTATTGTTGCAAGCAACCTTCGCGCCGTTATAAATAATGTCTGTGCGAAACAACATCAACATCCGAGCAGGAAGTGAAGCATAGCGTTTACAAAAACAATTATTATTTTAATATTTTATTTATATTTCTTTTAGATTGAAATACGCTTCGAGAGTGGAAAGGAATGCTCTAAGAGGTACTCGTGCAGATTAGAGCTATGTTAGAAAATAAAAATTACATTGCATAGTCATTAGGCAGCGTAAAAGTTTCCCAGAGATGTATACCTTCAATGGAGATGGTCGAAGAACCTATATTATGCCATAGAGTGAGAGGCATGATGTAAGCGCAATGTGTGTGAGTGAGACGCACTAACGGTTGGTGCAGGTTCAACGATCGACTCATACGCAGTTTGTTGAACTGGAATCATTGCTTTGGAAAATTGTCAGGGCTGGCGGTATATTAAATTGATTGTAGGTATATGATATAAATAGTATTTTTGCTACACGTACTACATGTTGACTCAATGTACTTAATTGGTACTCGTAATTTATAGGTAGTAGCTTTAAGGATGTTTCCTAACTCAACTCCGTTTAGGAATTCATTGCTGTTTTCGGTTACACCAATATTTTTTGTAGCAGATAAAAAATCAATCATGGGCTTAATCTTATTTAATCACAGATTAGATAGGTACATAAAGTTGAACTATTCATGCCGCGCGCCGCCGCACCGTGGAAGCTTCCCTTTGGCATAATTTTTCCCACATCTTCGACAATCACCGTCATATTACACACACAACCTCAATAAATTATTTACCTACTCAAACCTTTCCCATGAATTATTAGTGAAAACTGTATTAAAATTCGTTCAATTGTTTTTAAGTTTCTCGCGAACAGAGATGTGGACGAATGCAGCAGAGGACTTTGTTTTATAATAAGTAGATGAATTTTATTTTCATGTAGGTATTGAGGAAGCACTGATAGAGTTACTCCAATAGATAAGAAGTTAAAAATCAAAATACATTTAGATAAACAAAAGAACTTCAATACTTAACATTAGTAGTTAATTAAGGTTCTTCCACAAATTTTTTTCAATCACAGATTAGCAACCCTGTAAAATAGTCTCGGGAACTTGCCACCATCCCACTCTTGCGCATGGGGCAGAGCGAGACAGGGCATTCGCGGAAGAAAGTAAGTACCTACCTACAGCAAGTTGTTACGTAACTTGCTACTTTATCGCCAATCGCCGTACTTTAGTATTTGCGGATATAGGTACCAGAATACATTGAAGTATAATGTCATAGAACAGACATCTCGAACAAAATGTGTGTCCCGCCCAGAAGGTTCCATTTTCAAAATTGAGCCCCGGTTCTCCTTTCAAAATCGAACGAATCCATTGAAAATTGAAGCCACGTGGCGCCAATGCATTGGGACATACATGGTGTTCTCGATATCAGTTCTATACGCTAGTAATAATACTTCAAGAATGCGTCAAAGAAAATATTTTTTTGAATAAACTCTTAGAATTCTATTCGATTCAGGATACGATTTATTAGTCCTTTTGACGAATAGTGAGATTGTAAAATCTATCTTTTATATGAAATTCTCGTGTCACAATGTTAGTTACCATACTCCTCCGAAACGGCTTGACCGATTTTCATGAAATTTTATATGCATATTCAGTAGGTCTGAGAATCGGCTACTATCTATTTTTCATACCCCTAAGTGATAAGGGTCGTCCACCCTTAACATTTATTTTTATTTTTTAGACTTTCACCCTTCTATCACCAACCCCTATTTTTTAATAGCCATTTTAGTAATTTAATCATTTTTCATCTCGATCGATAACTGATCAATTTTTAGGCGATACAAAGTTCGCCCGGTCAACTAGTATTATATAAAATAGAAAAAATTTTTGTACATAATTATATCCTATAAAGACTCTGAAACCATCCAACCGATATGCTTCAAAATTTTTTCATTTGAAATTAATCCGAAGGTGGTTTGAGACCTTATAAAGCATATTCGGTGCATTGATAAAGTCGATTTTTCACTTTTCCCATATAAAAATTTGAAGATACATAATATGAGAAGATGGCGCATAATACAGACTGTCACCACTGATCTGTCACTGTAATCAGATTTTTTTTGTGTAGTGGAACATGCCGGATATCCACTAGTGTAATATTATAATTATATAAAAACCGACCAAATGCGTGTCAGGCCACGCGCAATGTAGGGTACTGAAGATGCAAGTTTATCGACTATTACTCATGCTAACATAGCCATGATAGTTTTCCTTGTAAATTCATAATAAAACCTATTTTTGAGAATTTTTTCACTTGTTCAACTCCAACCGGTTAGCCGGCAGGGGGCGCTTTGCTTCGGACAGACGCGTGACAGACGGACGGACGAAGGGACGGACGGACGAACGGATGGACGGACGGACGGATGGACATGAAGAAACTGTAAGGGTTCCGATTTTACTTGGGAACCCTAAGAAGAAACATTAAAATTGGTTCATTAATCATTGGCCAGAACTTCATCAAGTACTGGCTGTATACATAAGTATAAAACAATACGAGCCTATTACCAGTGAACGAATAATATTAGTTCATTGCCTATTTACACATAATACCTCTTCCTTTGAAAATACAATAGTTATCGATTAAAGTAATAATAATAGAAATTTTTAAAAGTCCACTATACCTACCTATCAAGGGAAATAGACTAGGAAATCGCCCTTGCTTCACTTCGGGAAAAATTAGTAAAAAAAAATATAATATAGCCTATGTCACCCGGTTATAGTGTAACTTCCCAACAGTTAAAGAATTTTTCAAATCGGTTCGGTAGTTTCGGAGCCTATTCAATGCAAACAAACAATCAAAACTTTCCTCTTTATAATATTAGTAAGATTATGATTATTATAAATGAAAAGTTTGTGCATTCCGAGCTATGTTTGATATCGAACACAACGAAGATCGCAACTGATCGAAATGCATCTGGATTCTAGATAGACATGCTAACAGCTTCGTTGACACTCATTTGCGCATAGCAGAAGATTTATATTGAGAGGTGCGGGCTAATTGACCTAGGACCTCAACAGATGCAGCGTAGTTATTCAGTTACAGATCAAGAAAACCTACTTATTTGTGTTGATCCCTGTTAGTACTTTATTTTCTGATACGAGGAATCGGGAGCAGCAGGTATACATGTACACTCGGTACCTATTTAATGTGAGTGCATTGAAGTATATTGTCATAGAACAGACATCTCGAAAAAAATGTGTCCCGCCCGGGAGGTTTGATTTTCAAAATTGAGCTCCCGTTCTCCTTTCAAAATCGAACGAATCCATTGAAGATTGAAGCCACGTGGCGCCAATACATTAGGACATATATGGTGTTCGCGGTGTCGGTTCTATACGCTAGTAATAATACTTCAATGTGTGACTGCAGCTTTTTAGAATAGTTTACTGTTCCTTCCACAGATAACTAACACCCCAACTCAGAGTCACTAACGGTTACTTTAATCGCTCCTTAGTAATGCATCACCATAAAAATTCTATAATAAGGAGCGATTTAAGTAACCATTAGTGACTCTGAGTTGGAGCGTAAATTGCGACTACTGAGGGAGTGGTAGATGTAGTGTAGTTATTAAAATTACTGAAAGTAATCCCGATATTTTGTGATATTTCGAGCTATTAGACGAGAACTCCTGGGAGAATGAAGAGTCTTTGTTTAAATATCCAAACTCTGAATTTTCATTTTTGTCGTCCCAAGAGACCTCGAAGCTTGTGATCTCGGTTTGAGATTGCATTTTCTAATGAAGTATCATATTCTTTATATTTATATTGTGATTAAAATAAAAACCGGCCCAAGTGCGTTACTGGCCACGCGCAATGTAGGGTTCCGTAGTTCGTCGACTATTACTATTTAAGCTTCCCCAGCTCTGACAGTATGTAAGGATCGCAGCAAGTGGAAAGAAGTGGTCTCTGCCTACCAGGCTACCCCTAAAGGAAAGAGGCGTCATTATATGTATGTATGTGACAGCTTTCTTTTTAAATTCATCATGTATAATATTTATAAAATTTGCCGTGAATATTTTCACATATCCAACACCACTATTTGACTGGCTTTTCTTAAAACGTATAGAAGTTTAGTTTATTTGACAAACATACATATCTCTCATAGGCTCCCTTAAATTGTGCCTCTCGTATGTTATAATTTCTTTCACCAGACGCTGAAAACCCTTAGATTGGAATTACGTAACATTGAGCGTTATATTATCATTACTTTGTAAAGACATAAAATGCTATGTTATTATTAGACTAAACGCACATACGATTATGTACGTCCGCACCGTACGCGCCGAAAGCACTGCATTTGTTTGAAATCAAATGAAAGCCCGATGCGGATAACATATGCGGCCGCATATTATGTGCGTTCACCATTACAAGGGTGTTTCACTTTTGGACTTAGGGGTTGTCCACGATTGCTAACTGCAAAAATTTAAAGTAAACCTTACAGCACTAGGTAAGCACTAAAGTTAATTAAATATCGACCGGAATCAACTGATTCGGTTCCTGGAAGACCTCGTAGATTCTTGAAATATGGTCGTAGCTTACGTAGTCACACTGGCTCATCAATCCAGACTTCAGTTGGTGTTATTTAATAGAGGGTTTACGGCTCACGTCAGCCGATCTGCGCAAGGTCCGTGAGCGCAATGTGTGGTATAAAATGCATGTGACAAATTGCTAGCTATAACTAGCCCTTGTTACAAGCTGTCAGTCAATTTGCTGCAATAACAGTAATAGCGCCGACAAACGACACTCCACCTCAGTGATCGTACTGATCGTACATCGCTGACAACTATATCATTGTGATCTAAACTCACTAGGTATACAGTTCAATCAAGGGTGTGAATAATATTAGGTTGTTAAAAAACAACCTGTATTGGTAAATCATAAAAGTTGACAAAGTATTCGATTTTGTTCGTAATATTACAATTTATTGCGCCGGCTTTCCCGCCCGCCTTAACTGCGGGAATCTTCAAGTCAGTGAATAGGCGCGCTTACATAGACTTGGAGGTCATCGCTTCTTGCCATCAGGTGGGATAGTGTCAAAAATAATTTTAAATAGAAAAAAAAGAGTTTAAAATACAAAGTTATAGATTTGATGTTTCCTCTTTTTGGAATTTTGAGACTTTGTTATTTTTGATGTTAACATTGATATAAATGTTTGTTTCTTTTCCATAATATGAATAATAATTTAATTTTTTAAGTTTATCCATGCAATATTCATAAAATAAATTAAGTATGTGTGTACTTTGTATTCCTCGTTATGACAAGGATTTTTTTGATACCCGATATTTGTCATCATATTATTTTTCTTTTATATTTCTATAGCGTTTTCGCTAAAAAGGAATATAGATTTCTCAATCAAAGATGAAAACCCGATTCTTTGTAAATTTTCATAAAACTGTATAAGGTCAACCAGCATTTAGCCAGAGACTAGGCAGTGAATATCACTGTCTAAAAAATTCCCGAGCGGGAGTGGCCTAAAGAGGATAATATTTTCAATTTGCCAGCTGGGCTATTTTATTTTTAATATTCGAATATGGCGTGTAAGTAGGTTATCATAAACGTTTAAAACTATTTTCAGGGTACTTTATATTCCCCAGGAAAGGGAATGAAGAGGATTTATATCTTCCCTTTGATTAACACTTCTTTGACAAGTGAGTAAAATAATACGAGTATAAATAAATAATAAGTAAATCAATAATATGTATTACTTATTACTTTTCTTAGAATATTTTGAATTTCTACAAAATACGGAAGGAAGCATTATTCTACTAATATAGGATTATTCTACTAGTATATTATACGAGTATAACAGAATCATTTTACAATAATAAGCTTAAGAGTTCTTTGTTTGAACGCGCTAATCGTTGGAACTACCAGTCAGATTTGAAAAAATATTTTTGTATGTACGGATGAGAAAGGCCTTATGCTGAAGTATTATAATTCCTCCTGACAAAACGGATTTACTTCACGGGTACGAGTCTTAAAGTCTTAGCGGAAGCGAAGCGAGTACTTAATATTATTTCATAAAGATTATATTTTTTGCTTTATTTTCGTGACGAAATTACAGCTATTTTAAAATTTACACGAGTGTAGCCCTTAGTGTTTGCTACCTACTAGAAAAACAATCAAACAATTACACTGAAAAGGTAAACAAAGTTGCGCCGGAAAAATCTCTGGAACGTGCCCGGACTGAAATGCGAATATTCAATTTATACACATAACGCATGTTGAGCTCGGGTATGCAATAAAAATATGTAAAACGTTATTAAGGATTTCAAAATATACCCGACCGTAACAATTTTTTGAATATCCACGATGGCTCTCAGCCGTCCTTATTACTGAATCTAATTTTGTCTGTAATTTCGTGTCAAGCGATTTAGCATGTTGGAGACGGATCAGGCTATTAACATTACTTTAGTCTTGATTTTATTTGCAAAATCTTTATTTAAACTGCTCTTTAGAAAAGCTCTAGTAGTTCCTTTATTTCAACGCATGAACCTAACGCATTCAAAGTTTAGTGTATTATGTGGTCACCTAGCCAACCTGATGCTCAGTTCTCAGAGACCTCAGGATACATGAGCTCTTCAGGAAAACTTAATACATACATATAGTGTGTTCAAAAAGTAACGAGAGTTAAATATTGCGAGTTAGGAGAGTGCGATTGACAATTTTTTTAATTATGGCGTTCAAGCATGATAAAATTTTCAGCTGTACTCATTGTTTATTTTTTAAGTTGTAATCGCTAAGGTTAGATGCGTTTTTAGCATCTCGGCGATTTTTGATTCATGGCCTTTGTGCCATGATAATGCACCTGCTCACACTTGATTGCTTGTTCGTGAACTTATGGCCAAAAATAAAACTGTAACGATGTCTCAGCATCCATAGCTCGTCAGAAACGGAGGTGTGTCTTTCTTCTTTTTCCAAAAATAAAGAAAAGGGCCGTCGTTTTTAAGCATAAGCGTATCGCTGCAAGAGGCTATCCCAAAAATCGAGTTTGAAACGTTTTTTGGAAGCGCAAGTGCATAATATCTAATCGAGACTATTTTAAAGGTGACAACACTAATTTAGACAAATAAATTATTATTATTTTCAACTTATGATGAAAATGATCACTAATTCTTTCATAATAACTGGAAGCTTTGAAGATTTACTATTACTTGTGATAGGTTAAATACATCATCCACCACGGCTGACCTGAAAAGACCTGGGTTAATGAGCGCTTAAATTTTATCAACATACAATTGGCAGCTTTATATTTTAGTTGAGATCAGTAACATAAGTTATAACATAATTATTGTAATAACAACATAAAAAATGTTGTTGTTGTTGAAAATGGAACTATAACAGTAACATTTATCCCAAGTAGCTTCACGGAGCCGCCGCGTTACATTGAAGGTTATTGAGCAGGAAAATCGAAAATGAAGCGAACATCGTCGCCTCGCCAGTTCGTCAAAGAGGACCCAATCAATACACCTGGCTAGTTTTGTGTATTCGATTTAGAAGCTTTCAATGACATATTATATGTTATTAAATTATTATGTATTAGGAAATCGCCCTTGCTTCGCATCGGGAAAAAATATTAAAAAGAAATATATATAATAAAGCCTATGTCACCCGGGGACACTGGGGGTATCTTCCCAACAGTGAAAGAATTTTTCAAATCGGTTTGGTAGTTTAGGAGCCTATTCAATGCAAACTAACAATCAAATATTTCCTCTTTATATTATTAGTATAGATTATACATATAGCTACATAGTTTGAAGTTTGAACTCTCAATGTACGCTACTCATACATTGTACTATATTAATTTGGAGTTTGTTTTTCTGGTATCGTTGGGCGGTCGGTATGATTTAGATAGTGAATTCACTAAAATAGTTTAATAATGCTCCAATTAAAATTTCTTGACAACAATTCGAGGCATAGGGCCTTAAAATTATTGCTCTCCCCAAAGAGTTTTTATCCTTTGTTATCAATTGAAGAAACTATATATGTACGGGGAATAGTGATTCCAAATTATACAACTGGCGAAGTCTATTTGGTGGTCATTAGGAATGAATGGGTTTAAAACTAGATATATGGTTGTTCATAAAGTGTCAATGTTAATAGGTTAATCTCTGAATTATAGGTACACTTTTTCAAGTGGTTGGCAATACATAGAGGCTAAGGCTAAGGCAAGTCTGATTAGCGCAAAATGGAAGGTGATACGGTAAGTTCAACTGTAGAGCTGTAGGTACTTGTATTTATGTTATATCTTTGTTTCAAACCACTTTCACGCGGCTTACCTATTGCGCTATTGGTAAGGTCTGAACCCTGACATTATGCTCGCTGCGAAAGTTATATTGCATTTGGATTCACTTTGTCCGAGAACTTAGTAAATATGAAAGTAGACTCTACATAGGTAGTACAAAGGCTTTTCCTTCACGTATTAATATATAGATGAGTAGTTATAAGTGCGGTTAGTAACTGTAAGTAGAAAAACATTACTTGGTCAGCGAGATTTTACAATTGATCTGTAAAGAAAAATAAATATACAGTAATTCCAACTCATTAAGCCCTAATGGGACGGGAAGTTCCCCGCCAAGAAAAAACTTCGCGACTCAAATGAATGGAAAGTTAAGTTAGATTTGGATACACTGTTTAAACTGTATTGAAAATATACTTTTCGCAAGCGAAGCCGTAATTATTTAACAAACCTATTCAAACATAGATAGATGACAGATGACACATTAGGTAAACGCGCCCATTAACGCCCCTATAAAATTTGTATCCTATTACCGCCAGTTTTTTTAATCACTATTTTAAGGCATATTATAGATGCCATGAAAGTTGTAGCCTAAAAACATTTTAGGCATACATACATACTGAGAAACAAAAATAATAAAGTTTGTGTGCGATTTATATATTCAGTAAACAGAATAATTGGACAGTAACTGCGACGTGCCCGCAACGGACGCGCATCTCATAGTATTGCGCTTCCGGCTACTTAAGTATACGTAATTATTACTTAAGAGAAATTAACTTAAATAAAATGTATACCTTCATGCAAATGTGTAACTATAATAAATAATTCATTGGTTTCCTATATTTACATCTAATATTACCGTTCTGACTATTTTTTGTGGTTTAATTCGAATTTCACATTAAAGAGGTAATAGAAACATAATTTTCATAAGTTGCTTCTAATACCGCCTCATGGCGTTGTTAGATGTTGTACAATAGTTAATATTTTAGATTTTATTTCTTTTCCTAAGTAAATTTCGATGTTTCTTTTAACTTGTTTGATTCTTAAGAGTATATTACATAATTGGATCAATTAACGCCATATATTTTGTCTTATAGATTTTCTTTTAAATAAGATTTGACTTACGTCAAATAATTTTAAAAATAAATAAACTTTTTAATACCAAAACATAATCATAACAATGACATCCATTTAGACATTTGCATCAAAGCAGATATTTTAGCCAGTTATTGTTTCTTTTTGTGGTCGCTAATAGAATAAAGTAATCTTCATACTTAATTCTATTACCGACCCTTACGGTCTTATTTATAAAAATATCTTATTGTAGGTTTGTAGTACTTTATTTAAAATTCTGATAAGCCTACTATAATTTTCTGTATTCATATACGTTCTATAAACGCACTTGAATAAATAGAAAAAAAATCATATAGATATTTAGGAAGGCCCTTCGGTTTTAAGTCTATGTTTAAGTAATAAATTATATTTTATAATTGTTTTTTGACAAATAAAAAGATTTCGTAAACAAGTTTTTTTTATAATTGGTAGATATTAAATATTACAATTTTATTATTCTATCACAATACCTAATTTACTTTAGTTCATATATATATTATAATTATATAGTAACAAAATAAAATTGGGCTTGTAGGTAGGATTTTAAATGTAATGATATCTATAAAGCTTTTACAAAAATTTGTGGGTTTATAAATATTGACACGATATGTTACACATACCTGACTAAAACTATTTCTTGGAAATGTTTTTTTTTGCAAAATTTTACCATGTCTATTAGATATCGATAGATAATGGGTACCCTTATTTTTTATTTCAATTTCAAAAAAATCCGTTCAGCGGTTTTTGCGTGAACGAGTAATAAATATCCATACGTTTCACATTTATAATAATAGCAGGAAGTAGAATGATTCAATATAATGCTATTCATACCACACACTACATTGGTTCGTATTTCTGCAATGCAACTGTAAATACAATCGGAATCTCCAATGACCGCCATGCGAAATTGTAATAAAAATATTTTTGTGTTTTATTCACTCTGCTGGGCATAACTAAGATTGCGTTGAAATAGACTCTTATTAGACGTAATCATTGCTTCAATTTTTTCATATATCCTTGCTTCAAAATTAAGTGCTCATAACATTGAACTATTGAAGCGCTCATAGCTCGGTGGCTTGCGTCGATCCTAAGTGATCGACAAAGTTGAGGAACAACGGGCGCGGTCGGTAGTTGGATGGGTGACCGCTAGTGGCAAAAAATTCTTGAGTGTTTCTGTGCTTCGGAGAACACGTAAAGCCGTCGGTCCCGTTTGTTATCATAATATACCAGTCGTTAAGCCATGTCGGAGGCCCTCGGGCGGTTTGAAAACTTCCGACACTAGGGTTGGCCACTAACCCCTCCACCAATCTGCACTGGAGCAGCGTGGTGGAGTATGCTATAAGCCTCCTCAAGAGACCCGTGCCCAGTAGTGGGCCATTATAGGTTGAAGCTAAACATTGAACTATTATTACTGGCGTAGCCAATTGGGTACCGTTTTCAGTGGATTAAGTCTATTTTGAAAAGAGAACCAACGTTGTTGATGATTGAATGACCATGCGTGGCAAAATTTTCTTGAGCATTTTCGTGCTTCAGAACGTTATTAAGAATTAATATTATTTTGATATCAAGTTAAATTTAGAACAATAAAATTACACTTGCGCAATAGTTCGTAATGGATACCCTATCTTGCACATTTCGCCATTTTTGTTTGCTTCTTTATTGTTTGTGCTGTGCGTATTGTAGAAAAAATGTAATTTAACACTTACATTATGCATCAAATTGAGTAACAATAATGTTATTGGATTGATTAATAGGCTGTTTGTGGGCTTCCTGCTGGATTTTATTAAAATAGTAGCAATGTAACTTAGCGGAGCGAATTATTTGAAACTGCAATCTAAGCAAATAATGATGAAGTAAATAAGTATAACTTTTAAAACCTAGCGTGCTATGCTATAACTAATATATATTTCTGTACTCTTACACACAAACGTTAATAACCAAAATTGATGACGCGTCTGTCTGTAATTTCGAAATACCTAAATCCTGTTTTCAAGTATAAATTGTTAAATTGCACTATAACAAAGTTGAAACAATTTTTTTTCTATCTGTCTGTTTTTTTGTCTCCGCCTCATAATAATAACACAAGCCTGTGCCTTTTAAGTACCACTTCGCAGGCACAACACACACCACTGTGCTGTTCTGTGTACCCATACACACTTCGTACATGTCTGCACGTGCATACTTATTGTTTTTTTTAACTCAGTCTTTAGTTAAAATGGCTTTACTTCTCTTAGTTATTGCAACCCCTACCATTTGTTGCCTTTTATATTGTGTTGTATTTAAGTGTGCTTAAAATTGATTACAATTAAACCACTCCTTCAATGAAAAATATATTACTTATTAAGAAATTAGGATGATGAGGTGCACAGGAATGTAAGATATAGCTTTTCTCCTTTGTTCTATGTTTGTCTCGCGCTCTTCTTCAAGTGATTCTTGAGAATTGCAAAGTGTTATCGGTAAAAGTCTTCGTTCAGGATAAAGCGCAAGCCTCTTCACGCCTTTAGAGATTGTTTTTTTCCGTAGGTATAATATAAGAAATGTTACCACGGGACCTTAATAACAACATTTCAAACCCCTACGCCGACCTTTATAAATTGAGTAACGAATTCGTGAGGGAAAGTATTCTCAAATGGTGCGAGTTCTATGAGCGCGTAGACCGACCTGATACCAACCCGGAAGGTAGTAACAATGTTATAGATGCGTTAAACACATCTCTGGTGTTGCTATTACTTATGATATACTTATATAATTCTTTCGGTTGTCAAAATTTTCGGCCATAATTATAGTTTGTCGGATAAATGTAATGACATGTAAATTTTAATTAACTTTAAATAAATAATAGTAAAAAAAACTAAAAATCACGCTTTTATAGAAAATCCAACTAAAACATAGAAAATAAATTTGAATTAAGAATCGTGTAATTGTAATAAAAGCGTGGGGTGCTTTTTAAGATATCATCAAAATGATAATCCTTCTACTCATTGACAGTTGACACCATTTTAGGATTTTCTAGACAGAACTTAGCACCCATTTAGATCTCAATTATTTTTTAACTTGGCTCTTATTTCACATAATACCTAATAGTCTACCTTGATGTTAAATATCAAGTTTCTAGGTCATCTGGAAGTAGGTTAGGTTTTTGATACTATGTCAGTGAGTCAGTTACCAAATTGCGGGTTTTTAAACATTTGTATATCAATAACTATTTGAGCTATATTTATGAAATTTTGTATTCTAAATAAACTAAAAAGCTTTAATAAATGTACTAAATTTCATGTATATAGGTCTCGAATTGTGAAAGGGTCAAAAGTAGCTCAAAATGGTTTGTGTAATATTAAACATGGCGCTGCGTCACCAGTTCTTTTGCTTTGAACTTAGCTGGACACGCTGCCTCGTGTCTAGATTTGTCTAATCTGGCATATTTTCCCCAACTTACCCCTTTACACATAAATGCGTTGCCCTATCAGATTTTTTAAAGTTCATTAAAATTTGAGCATGTTCACATTTATCCGACGCACTAAACATGATACAAATTCGAATGATACAACTCTCATTTCCTTAGTAACTCCAGAGATTTTCATACCTGAACATCAATCAAACCAGCGCTCATCAACGAATATCATAAACATCATCGATTTTACGGATCAATGGCAAAGGTTACACGTAACAATCCGTATTGTGATCCATCAATCCATCAATCCACAGATTATGATAGATCAAGATGCACGTCATTTGTTAGAAACCTGGGCTTAACGTAAAATATTTATGAAGGCCAAAAAAATTATACACAAAATATTTGCAAGTGATGCCACCGCGGAAATTTCTATTAATTAAGTAATAATTAGGTAAAAATACGTTGAAGTCACGTATCCAGGGCTGGTTGAGAACACCCGCTACTCTAAATCCATGTTAAACTTATATTTGTATTCATTTATACATAATATAAACCTACAATAGCTGTTATACAAAATTCTGACTGTATAAATGACGGAATAACATACACTGTCATCTGGAATTCAGAATTCAAGCAATCCGTCACAAATACCCCTCAATACGCTAGGCTACACGTGCAATACACATGGAAATATTTGAAACATATGATTGGATCATAATATTTCTTGAGTGTAACCTTCGCCAATCATTACAATTCCCTGCAATTGAAAAAATTAAAGCTTTTCAACTCATTGTAGAACAATCCTTTTACGTATATTTTATCTATTTCTTTAAAATTGAAGCGCGTTGATATCTTTTCTTCTAGGAAACAACAAACGGCAAACCAGACGGCAACTAGATAAATAAAAATGAAAAAAATTCCCATCCCGAAATTTTTACAATCTGCAGTCACCTGCGCAGGAATTCAGTAGGATTAAGATTGCATGTCATTAAAAATGCAGACGAAACTCAGCATTAATTAAATTGAATCTAATTAATTATTTTTTATTAAATTTAAAATTAATTGTATTCCTTGTGTTGTAACTACAAACATACGTCGCAAAATACCGGATGTTTCGTATATTATTCTACATGCACATATGTTAATGAGAATTTTTAAGCATTTAAGTATAATGTTTAGAATATTAGTATAGAATTGTGGAGAAAAATATCGCTTGAAAAAATATAACAAACAACGAGACAAATCTAAATACAATAAATTAAGTAGTATTTTTCCTGAACATTGAAACCTAATCGGCTATTTTTGTAAGTTTCTTGATATATCCACGCACGCACGCAAATTTTGCCTGCGGCATATCTTGCGATATTTGACACGAATTTAAAATGTTTTATCTGTTATTAGTACATTTTTAAGCAGTGTAAATAAAGAATGAAGCTTATTATACTGATAATGATTTTATCGAACAGCAAAATATTAATATTACTATAATACATAAGTGTTGTTAAATTTTCTCAAAATATACTTGGCTTACCGCCTACCGGCAGTTATTAATAAAATCGCAAGTCGCATTAATCAATTTCGGAAATTCATTATTTTTAAGTCCATAAGAGTGTTTGTTTTTTAATAACGATAAATTTTTAATAACATGCTTGAAATAGCAGCATTTTTTCATTACTAATCATTCTCATAGTCAATGGGATTTCGTGGTCTCGAAAAAAATATTATTACTTAAAAAGAAATACGAGTACTGTTATGGCAAAATACTGCCATACGTTTTGTAAAATGTGTTGTTACTAGGTTATAGTCGCAAGAAAATGATGAAAAAGAAGATTAAGTAGCAACTGATTCGTGTAGTTAAACTAACTGAAATGAATGTATTATAAGATTATGAACATCAATAGTTACTAAAACACAAAATCAAAATATAGAAAAAGTGAATTAGGGTAAAGGAGGGTAAAAGAATCTGTTGTCAACTGACTTAGGACACCCTATTTTTAAAAGTATGATAATTAATGGTATTAATACTTTTATTATCTAATTACTATTAAATTACTATTTCATCTACATTTTCTTGGTATTTCATCTATTCTCTGCGACTAAAATATAAGAAAATAACGTATCATTAAATATTCCCAGTATTTCACCATGTCATTATTATAGAGGAACCTACAGATTAGAATATTCATAATTTTTCAAGGTTTTGCGAAATCCCTAACCACCAAATATATCACCTTCATTGTGCATAAAATAATAATAATAGTAAGTTTGTTAATTTCATCAACATAGGACAACATTTATCATCGGAACCTTTTTTCTAATTCTTAAACTAACGCTGGTTTCTGAAATTCTAATCAATCAAAATGAACTAATACGTGTACTAACTTTAATAACATGTATACTAATAATTAGTTACTAATGTTTCCTTGATCAGGCTTTCAGAAACTGGCGGGTGGTTTTCATACAGACATAATTATCGAATTCAAAGATAACTTGTCTTGTTACAGTCCAGCAAGCGGCCGACAGCTCCAGCTCCTCGTCGAAACCAGCTCTGCCCTGCAAGGTCTGTGGAGACAAAGCTTCGGGCTATCATTACGGTGTAACCTCCTGTGAGGGCTGCAAGGTACTTATTTTTCGTAATTACATTTCTGTATCTTCTATTATTATACAAACCGTGAATTGATTTTACCTACCTATTTCGGCTGCCCACGTATCTAAGTTGCTTACTAAGCGTGTTGAATTTGCTAAAAAGGGCTATTATAAAAATACGAAATTAGATATATTAAAACTAGGAAAGCGATTACGTGAAAACAGGAAATTAAGCATGTTTTAGATACTCGTATGATGTCTAATGGCATGATTGAATGAGTGAAAATATTTTTTTAGTGGCACTTGGTGACCATAGCCCCGTAATAGAGAAATATATAATATACAGGGAATACCTATGAATATACTGTCAAATATTCGTTACACGTCATTCGTTCATTTCTTTTTTATTGTATACACGTCATTCCTTTTAAAATAATTCACTTCAAAATGCCATGGATGTATTTTGTGACTTATCTAAAGCATTTGATTGTGTTGACGGCATAAAAAATAAGGCTCTTAGTTTGATCGCCTCTTATTTGAGCATAAATGATATTAAGTCATCGGGATCACCAGCGGTGATGGGTGTACCACAGGGCTCGATCTTGGGTCCTTTTCTTGTCCTGATTACACATTAATGATTTACGTGATTATGTAAAAAATCAAGCGAATATTTTACACATCATATGACAACATCAACGTGCGTTGCGGAGCACATGTCAGCGAGTTCGACAGCGAGTTTCGAGTCAGCGTAACTTGACTCATCGCTGGCCACTGTCCCCACACGAGTAAGCAATGACGTGCAAGTTACCCGTCCCACACCTCCCCCCGCGAAGGTGTCACCTTGCATGATTACATCTACGTTTCCAAGTAATTATGCCGCAGCTGCAACCCATCAGCACCCCGAAATTCGGGTACTGAAGAGTATCCTCTTCTTTCTTCTGAGAGGGATAGCGGAGTCTTCCGCTACGAATCCCCTCGTAGTACTATGCCCATTAGCCAGCCGGATAAAGGTGGCTTCATTAAAACAGAGAAGAAGAGGCTTTCTCTATTTTTGTCGGAACCAATGCGGTACTGCACCAACAGGACACAACCATCTTCTGCGTTCCGCCGTTCCAGTGACCTATATTTACGTCTCCCATCTCCATTACATCCATCCCATCCAACTACCGACCGCGCCCGCTGTTTTGCTTAACTTTGTCGATCACTTAAGATCGACGCAAGCCGCAGGGCTATGAGCGCGACGAAGGTCTCCGATGCCGTGGAGGATTTGGTGAAGAAGACCAAGAGCCGGGTGCTGGTTGAGAGGTTGGATTCGCGTAATGCAGTAAACTTTATCTCGTTTGTTGTGCGTGTTCAAACCGAGCTCCTGTCGGCTTTACTGAAGCAGGAGCCGTGGCCAAAAGGGGTCGTCGACGACCACCGGGAGTCACCGGAAGCGCATCTCACTTCGAGAATACCTAAGTGAATTACTTAAAAATATAGACTTACAACTAAGTCTATATTTTTGTATGTATGTTAGTCTCTAAAGTATTTATGTTATGGGCCACGTTGCCTGTATTAAAGATTTATTATTATTACTATTATTATTAATAATAATATTTAAATGTGATAGGAATATAGAAAATTTCGACGACGTAAATAGTGCTCTTTCACATGTCTCGCATTGGTCCACAATGAATAATTTACTATTAAATGCAAAAAAAACTAAATGTTTAGAGTTTATACCACCTAATGTTAAAAAAGTCAACAAATCTCTTAAACTAAATAATGAAACATGAAAATGAAAATGAACTTAGATAATAAACTTCAATGGGGCCCACATATAACAAATCTCTCGATTAAACTCGGTAGGGCTGCTTAGGCTGCGCCCCCCCCCCCTCTCCCCAAATTTGTATCCTATTACCGCCAGTTGTTTTAATCACTATTTTAAGGCATATTATAGATTGCATGAAGTTGCAGCCTAAAAGCATTTAGGTAGGTATATTGAGAAACGAAAATAATAACGCTTGTGTGCGTAAATAATCAGCATACAGAATAATTGGACAGTAAGTGCGACGCGCCCGCAACGGACACCCATCTCATAGTGTTGCGCTTCCGGCTACGTAAGTATACGTAATTATTACATACGAGAAATTAATTAACTTAAATAAAATATGAATACCTACATGCAAATGTGTAACTATAATAAATAATACATTGGTTTTCTAGATTTGCATCTAATATTATCGTTCTGACTATTTTTTGTGGTTTAAATCGAATTTTATAATAAATTGGAGCGGAAAAATAATTTTCATAAGTTGCTTCTAATACCACCTCGCGTTGTTAGATATTTTACAATGTTTAGTATTTTAGCTTTTATTTCTTTTAATACGTTATTTTACATATATTTTTCTAACTTGTTTGATTCTAAAGAGTATGTTACATATTTTAAGCAATTAACGCCATACATTTTGCCTTATCTATACTAATAATAAAGAGGAAAGATTTGATTGTTTGCATTGAATAGGCTCCAAAACTACTGAACCGATTTGAAAAATTCTTACACTGTTGGAAAGCTACACTATCTCCGAGTAACATAGGCTATATTATATATTAAAAAACATTAGGGATCCTTAATAAAACTCCAATAATGTAACCCAAGGTGTAAAAAATAAAGAAAACCGAAGCAAAGCGAGGGCGGTTACTCGTATTATATATTTTAGTAATGTATGGCAATGTATAATATTTAAAATAATCTCTCATATCAAAATAAATAAACTTTTTAATATTGATTATTAATTATTTATTAATTCAATAAATTATTTTGAATTTTGAATTTTATCGTGTGCCACGGTTAGCCCGGTAGAACCTTGCTGCAATACAGTATGTATAGTCAGACGATGCTGCGAGGTTGCGATATCTTAAGCGACGTGACCCGTTTCTTTTTCTCTTTTTTTTTTCTTTATATCTATTATATCTTATATATAAAATTCTCGTGTCACAATGTTAGTTACCATACTCCTACGAAACGGCTTGACTGATTTTTATGAAATTCTATATGCATATTCAGTAGGTCTGAGAATCGGCTACTATCTATTTTTCATACCCCTAGGTGTTATCACCTACCCAACCTGGACAACCCTTACGGGTTGTCCTCCTCTAACATTTTATTTTTTAGACAATTTATTTTTATTTTTATAATGTGGCATTATAAAATACATACAACCCTAAATTTTCACCCTTGTATCACCAACCCCAATTTAAATAGTCAGTTTAATAATCATTTTTCATTCCGCTCGATAACTGATCAATTGTTAGGCGATACGAAGTACGCCCGGTCAGCTCCATCCATCCATCTATCAGCCCTTGGAGGTCCACTGCTGGACATAGGCCTCCCCTAACTTGCGCCACTCTGACCGGTCCTGAGCCTTCTGCATCCAGCCGGTCAGCTAGTAATATTATAAAGACGAATTCTGTGAACTCAATTAAAATTATGAAATCTCGTCACCACACAACTTAATTGAGTAAATCAGTTCAATAAACTGGTGTCGATTGGTCAATTGTGTCGAATGATCGATTGTGTCGATTGATTGATTTTGTCGATAATAACATATTTTCAATATGACAGAGTTGTAAGTTCTGTATATCTTCTTCATTTTACAGCTTGAGTAACTTAAAAAACCTTCAAGGAATCTCAACAGCGTGTTTCAAAAATTTATACAGCGTCATCGATTTACCACAAATTCATTGTCAATAAAATTGTAAGACGGCGTGATTGTCAAAAGATAGTACTCGCGATGGTGGGACAATTTTTTAATTAGTGCTATACTCGTATTTGGTGTGTTACATATTTTTTTTAACAAAGAGACCAAATTTAGTAAAAAATCATTTTGTGGAATTTAGAGGGTTGTTTTAATTGTGTAATTATTGTCTCTAATAATATTGCCTCTCTAAATAATATTGTTTCTATTTACTTGTGTATTTTACACAAGTAAAATATTCAATAGACAATTTTGTTGTCTGTCTACAAAAAGAACTTTCAAAATTCAAAATAATTTATTCATATACGCATCATTTTCACAATCAAGTGTATCCACTTATGCACATCATTTTTTTCGATTTCCGGAAAGGCGCTTTGTCATGGAGGAGAAAAAAGCCGTAAAGGAACTCCTCAGCACATCTTTTAAAAATAAAAATACATAGGTTACAAATATTTATTACAAAAAAAATCACTAACTTGAACGGAACAGGTAGCAGAGCTGATAATTTCCATGCGTCTTTGTCATTTAAGTACCTTTACCTAAGAGTTGAGATATTTAACTTAATTTTTTTATTATATTCCCCACGTAACAAAGGATATTATTAGTAAGTCTAATTGTAGGCATGAAATATTCAATGCTTAAAAACTAAATGCGATTAAATATAGCCGGCCCTTGAAATCTTCAGTTTTAATTTACCTTTAGTAAATACTCATTATATACAATTAATTATTTTTGCTAAGATGTTATGAATATTTTTTTCGTCAATTTCATTTTATAAAGGCATTTCAATATCCTTAATAGTATGGCTGATCTCTTGATTCACTTCATTTTCTCATACTTATCTACTTTTAAAAACTTTTGAGATGTTATCTGCAATATTGAATTAGTGCCAAATAAATATTGAATGCTGAATTATATGTCAAGCAACAGATTTTTTTTTGGCCAGGGAAACCACGGGAAAATGAGAAGGCTTCTAATAAACTAATTTTACTTTTTTTAAATGCTACCTGAATATTCTAAAGAAAGCGTCAAATAAAGAACAACTTGTCCCACTGATTTATATATAAATCAGTTATTTAATCAGTTATTTTTTAAGTATTTACTAAAGGTAAATTGTGTCACCATCTGTGGTGTGGTTGTGGTGGTATCACCACCTAATTTACTAACTTAGCCACGGATTTTACAACTAACCAACATTTTAAAAATTGGCAAAAAAGATGAATGGCGGAGAGGGTGACGGAGTTTTTTATGTGGACATTCAGTTAAATTGTTCTATTACGTTTGTAGTATGATGAGTTCAAAACAACAACAAAAAACAACTTAATGTGTAGCTTATTGTTGCATTTTACATCGAGCAACATCGCATACTTTCTAGCGACTTCGACTTCGGTGAAACAATATTCAAATACGACTATGTTCGATTGGATGTCTCCTAAATTACTTACTTGACAGAAAATAAATATTTAAAACTGGATCGATAGTGACCTACAGGATACAAAAAAGTAAAAAACACGATTTCGGTGTATGTATCGTCACAACTGACTTTTTTGGACGAGTGTGTGATTTCATTACATTTTGCCGGTCACGCTCTTTTCGAACATAGTGTACATCAAACAAGGCAACAAGGGGGACCCCCCTTTACAGTGTCCTGCGCGAATTATATTCTAAGAACGATCCTCATTCACACGAAATCTAGGGTTCGTACTTTCAATTGGCAAGCAAATGAGGACGTCCGTCCCACGCGGCCACGCTGCGGGATAGACTTTAGCCGCACACTTTCAATGATAGATTCTCATTTCAATAACAGCCTGTTCTATTTTCAAATGTAACAGCTATAGGTACTAGGTATATTTTTTTAAATTCAAGTAATTTTTTATCGTACAAAATTATCGTGAATTTTTTCATACTTTAACACGAAAAAAAAGAACTCGGTGAAACAGATAACATTATTATTCATTGTTGATCCAGATCCGAAATTTCGTATCCATTAATTAAATCATAAAATAATTAAGATGTAGCCTCTTCCCAGGTAGGATTTTTGTAATATTATAATATTATAGATCCTTCTCATAATTGTGGATTATGAACATGCTCGTGTTAAATATTTTAAATACGTTTTCCAGACTGATAATAAAAATGTTAATATAATATTGTAGCACGTTTTTGACCACTTCCCAAAGACGCAAGTTAAGTATTATCTAAAGCTACTAAGGATCAAAGTTATAAAGTCGGGGCTGCGATCATGCTACGATATAATTATGTATGCAATAGTATGTAGGTATATAAAACATGTCGGGCATATGTAGGAACTGCACTCACATAGTCAAACTTCACTTCGCAGCCTAAGTTCACTGGAAACTTTGGTGTTTAAATTAGCCCAGACTGAATGGTAATCAATGAATCCGCAGGGCTTTTTTCGGCGGAGCATCCAGAAACAGATCGAGTATCGCTGCCTTCGCGACGGGAAGTGTGTCGTGATCCGTCTGAACCGGAACCGGTGTCAGTTCTGCCGCTTCAAGAAGTGCCTGGCCGTCGGCATGAGTCGTGATTGTAAGTACCATAATTACTACTGCCCTACCGACCGTCACTCATACCATTTTCCTTCCGCTATCTATTCGCAACTTATTCATCTTACGACAGAAAATGCGTCAAAACTGCTGCAGAATGTTTTAAATCATTCTAGCAGTATTTACTTGAATTTTGTCACTTATAATGGGACGAGGAGTCAGCACCTTCCGACGAATGGCTTTTGTAACTTTTCCCATTCCTCAATATAACGTGACAGGAAACGTTTCCGTGTCACGTTTTTGATGATTTCACACGAAGGAGAAATGCGAGAAGACCTATCAAATTAATTTTGGACGACGGAATTCAAGTTTCTCGAGTCAGTCTCGTCGTTGTTGCTCAAAACATATTTCAAGTAGCATGGGTTCATGGGTTCGTCAGATCCCATCTCTGACAGTCGAGGAATATACCTTCCATAATCCTTTTTCCACGTCTCTAACCAAAAACGTCTTCATGTCAACACTTATTTATTTGACTAACGAATAAAATAGTGTTTCATATCGTATCAGCCTACTCGATCATACTTAAAGCTTTATAAATCGAAGATTATCCAGTGCCCACGCGAGTGTAACATTGCCCACAGTTGTGGGACCTCGTATTCAAATGGTTTATGCAAACTAGATTGCTGTAATAATTAGGTACTACGAAATTTTCAACTTTATCATCCCCCCACGTGTTCATGATCTTTCGAAAATACATTATTTTTTCATCCATTTATCTGTGTTCCTATTTAAATCTCTTCCTTACTTCAGCGTAACTTCCCTGAAAAATTAATATTTGATACTAAATAAGTTATTTAAACTTGATAATTCCTCGACTCCTCTGGCGTGGGGATGGCTCACACACGCTCTACGTACATCCGTCGGGATACCATCAGGCTGGCGTACTGTAGACGCTCGAATACTTCCTTGTTTCTCGCGCCGTCGTTATTAAAATGCGACGCCGAGATTAAATCAGTGCACCGCGTCGACTCTATTTGCCAATTGAGGAGTCGAGTCGTATCGAACAGTTGCAGCGAGCAGTGTGCATCTTGCTTCCCTAGTATTCGTGCGAGTCGAGTAGAGTCCTAATGAGGCCGCGTTCCCCAGCCGTGAGGTACGGGAGGGTACCGAAACGTCCGAGAGAAGATCCAATTCCGGAGCCGATGTTGGAGCCGGCGAGGAATGTGCGCGTCCCGAACGTCGCGCCCGCCCCTAGCACGATGGCCGCGGAGCCGGCGGACTCCGACGTCATGGTGGACGTCACGCCCCCGAGCGAGATCACCAAGGACCTGTCTAATATGTTGATAGTGGCGCATCGCAACAACAACATCTACACTGAGGATCTGCGCCGCACGGTCCAGGTGCAAGCTCTGGTCCTCAAAGTGAACGAATCTCACGGAGGTAGGTCCAACCGATCACGCTGGCGGTCGATGACCTCGGGTGAACTAACCACTTGTACAGGCTGCATTCAATCTCTCTCTATTTAACGGCTGGTGGTAAATGGGGCTTTTCTGCATTTTGGGTTTTACTAATATTTGAATGAAATAACGTTTAGTCTAACGGAACAATGTGGTGATTAATTCTTTCCTATCTGAATATTTATTGCACAATAATCTAATATTAACCGTTTGCACTGTATATGAATTTCAGTAGATATAATTTCTCTTATTTAATAGTAGTCTTACTGATTTGTAGGGTATTAATTTATTCATTACCCTTAGACACATTAAAAATTGTTTTAAATATTCAGTGTAACTCATCCAAAACCTTTTTACGGTCACAATAAGTAGTTTTTTTTAATAAATGTAATTTTTATTCATTTTATACCTAGGTTTAAGAGGAATTTCTTATCTTCAATTTTATTTTGTTTTATCTATAATACTTTGCACTGTTATTAACCAACTTCTTCTTTCATTGGCTGTGGATACCTAGGTACATACTGCTTAACTATTTACACAATTTATACTTACTTGAATTGATTCAATTAATACATAATGAATAACCATTCCACTTTTCAATAAACTACCTAATTCATTTGTCGATGATGTACTTAGGTACATAATAGGTACCGATTCTTCATCGACGAAAACAAAGGAGGAGGTTCTCAATTCGACACGTATATGTATATTTCTTTATTTTTTTCATAAATAACCAAACTTGCGTTTAGAGCGATTTGTAGGTATTACTTTGTTCGGTACCTAAAAAAACAGGCATTTCCTACCTCGATATATCTCCGAGAGCGGTTGTATTACCGCGATAGACGTTCTGAAACCAATCAACACGCTCAGTCAAGAAAAGTTATTTGAAGATATAAATAGGCGCCTATAACTACCTACTTACTCCATATTGACCGATAAACTCCGTGTCTGAGTGTGAATCTTCAGAAGAGCTGAATCATACTAATATACTCGTAAGCTTTTGTGACTAACCTAAGAGAAGCATTAGAGGAAGCAAAATAGTAAAGACTGTCAGTTTGCCTTTTTGGATGTTCAGCGGACCTGACATATTATGTAGTAGAACTCAAGAAATCATGAGGCGTCGTCCTAATTGGCAGCGATCGTACGAGCAAACGATGCGATTTAGTCGCACGACGAAATTAAACACACACACTAAATAAGTGTGTCCTAATTAAAGCTCGCAAGTCATCGCACGAGCATCATAATCATTTTCATCGCACGACGATGAAAACATCGTTTGCACGTACGATCGCTGCCAATTAGGACGACGCCTGATAGCAAACCGCTACGTCATGTTTGACATGGTGGCGCTCTTCAGTTCAGTCTATGGTATGCCTAACGACTGTTTTTACTATAATACGGGTACGAAAGGAGGGGTGGGGCTTCAAGAAAATAAAAAGTCTAAAACTACATAAGATAACCCTTATATTCATAAGAAAATTAAGAATTGGGGGAGTCCTGCATGTAAAGGGAGTCCTTTTTCGAGCAGTGTTTATTATGTTTTAAGAGATCTAAAGATAAAATGTATGAGGTGAATAGTTCATGTTAATATCTTAACTTTTCGGGAGTAGGGTTGAACCTCCAAAACCCTTCCCCTGGCTACACCCGTGACGGGTAATACCCGATATTTATTTTGTGCACCAATATTTTGACCCAGTTACAATTCATGCAACTGGGTCAAATATCGATGTATAAAATAAGTATCGTGAGTACCTATAGTATAATAAAAAATGTGTTCAGTCCACCAATCACCAAGCGCACCTGACCAACATCGGCCTTGAATCACTGAAAGGTCCAAACGAACATGACGTTTCCACCGGGATTCACTTGTTCCTTTGAAACGTGCACTTGTGCGAGTAGGTACATTGTTTTACATAGCTACATAGCCGATCTTCGCTGCGATATTGAAGAAGAAATTGAAAGACACCTTTGTTATTTTACTTGAAATCTCTAAGTCAGAACAAAGTAAATAGTGTTCTACGAGAAGTTTCTTGTGAGGCTGCGGTTACTGGTTCCTCTCTCTGTTCATTGATTAATAGGTGTTCGGAGACAGGTACGTTGAACTACAGGTTTTCAGTTTTCTCCATCCTGCAGCTATCAGGGTCTTCTGCATGAGTTCAAACCACCTAATCAGGAAACATGCGCGTAAAAGCGTATTCGGTCACATTATCACATAGCAAATGCCAAACACAGCTTTCGTCATAGAACGCTGTGCAACTTTTAGCTTATGTAAAATGAAGTAGGTAACTAAATACATATACGTTATTCTCGATATGATGAACATGACCTAATATTATGCTATTTTCATGTGGTATTTGGTTTAACTTTAATATGCTCCTTGCTTTTTGGTCACATTACATCCGCACGGTAAAAATGGTCAAGCATGGAATTTAAGTGCAATTTGTCTCACACTTGTACTTACTTCTTCAACGTAATAATTTTAATCATATAATACATTAGCTATACAGCATTTTCCATTACCTAAATACATTCGAATAAAAATCATAAGCACCTTTAGTTTTTGTTATACTAACTTTCTTTTTTTGCGGATTCCATATCTTTTTAACGTACTTTTGGGTCACAACTATAATTTTGTCTAAAGTACCGATCTGATGATTGCCATAACGATAAGTGTAGCGCAAGCCACAGTTCTGTTGTATTAATTGTCTGGTAAAGGTACACAGTACTGACACCCTATGGTTACGTATGTAGGCAGTGGCGGCGAGGAGGCTGGGCCAAGCTCGGGCGGCGGCCAGCAGAACGGGGAGGTGAACGACACCGTACGGAACATCTGGTATAACCTGGCGTGCCGCATGACTCCGGCGGTGCAACAAGTCGTCGACTTCGCCAAACGAATGCCTGATTTTCAGGCCCTGACGCAAGATGATCAGCTGATCATCATCAAGGTAAATATTACCTACTTCTCCTAAAACCTGATATGACGTTTGAATCTTAAATATTTAGCTCGAGCGTTATGTAATTTGCATTCAATCCATAGCTCCTTTGCGATTTCCATAGCTCCAGCGACTTTTATGCTTATGCGATTCCACGAGATTTTGCGATGCGTTTTCATGTTCTACCTACACATGCGTGGTACGTGCCGTATAATGTATCGTTGAGAGAAGATCCAGTGTCCTTATTGCTTACAGTTAGGATTCATTGAAGTATGGATGGTGAAGATGGTCAAGCTGGCTACCCCGCACAGCATTGTCTTCGAAGACGGCACTGCGATCAGCCAGTCTCAGCTTGCCATGATTTACGACGTAAGTATTATTTGAATGTAATCAAATATAACTACTTATTATACATAAGCTTTATTATAGTAGAGAACACGTTGCATTATCATCAGCAAACTAAGTTGTAATCTGCTCCTAGGTAACATTATTTTAAACTAGGGATAGGTTACGTAGATCATGCCAAGGAAAAACTGAACCCCGCTTTTGATTAGTCCTCCAATGTTAGGTACGGATTAACCGAAATTAAAGAAGTTGGTAGCTAGCCAGACAACATACAGTTAAACTAAGGTTTACTAATAGGCACTCCAGAAATGACGGAGTATTTGTACCCCTTTTGTTCCACTAATTACCAACTTTGTTATGTAACATTTTCCTAAGAGACTAATTCGGAATTCAATATTGTGTTGCTGTATTGCTCGAAAGCTAACGTAACTTTCTGAAATATACAGCAATGTATAAGGATTAATCTCTTAATTTAGTCCTTTACCGTACATTTACAGGGTGCTTTTGCGGAGGAGATGATGAGCTTCATGCGGTCCATGGCGGCGGAGCAGCCCTCTGAAGGCGAGATCGCCATGCTGAACGCCAGCCTGCTCATGTGCTCCACGCGCAACGGACTCAGCGACAGCATCAACATAGCTACCGTCAACGCCACAATACTCGAGTCACTTCGCGCACTGGTAAGGCCAACTTACCTGGAAATAATAATGCCTAGTCTAACTCCCCGTTGGTCATATACTTGTTATATTAGTGCTTTAATTTATAGAAAGCTTAAGACGGGCCAAAGAGTTAATTTTTTCATTCATCCTCGTCTACGATTTAGTAGCTATTCAAAACGGTGGTAGCAGAAAATATGACGTGCAAGTGTATCGACAAATATACACAGATACTTTTTTATAAATCATGTTAAGCTGTCAGACTGGTTGTTCCGCCTTCGGGCGATAACAGTTTTTCCTATACGCAATTGGTCCTCTGCGCCTTTTCAGTTGAGAAGTTACTCGAATTCTAATGGCGTGTCCAGATCTGGGGAATGCGCCGCGCACGCGCCGCACGCGAGCAACTTCCGACCCAGGGCGAGTCCAAAACAGATGTTTTTGGCTCTAGGGGCAATTGTCTTTGACCCCTGGCAAAACGTTTTTTAAAAAGTTCAGCTATAATTTAATGTAACTATGATAGTTGTATAAGAACTTAAACACGTTAATTATTGTTATAGATGACTGAAATGGGAGTGGCAGACGTGCAGGCTCGCATGAGCCGGTTCGTGGTGCTGACGCAGAAGCTACGCGCACTGTCCGCCCGCCACCAGGAGCTGCTGGGCTGGTGCCGCGAGCACTGGCGCCAGCTCACTCTCCCGCCGCTCTTCGCCGAGATCTTCGACATCCCTAAAGACAGTGAGGACATCCCACCGCCGCCGCCGGCTATCAACTCCGAACACGCCGCCGCGCCAGACTTCCAGGAGTAATGCGGAGTTTTACAACCGATTCAGGTTTTTTTTTGTTTTGTTTTGACTTGTTTTTGTGGAAGCTCCGTGAATTATGAGTTTTGTAATGGTATGAAGGTGAAACGGGCAGTGTGAAATGGTTTTTGGTCGTTTCCATTCCTCCCCTGGCAGTTACTATAACAATTTACATTTACTATGTAAATTTTTATTATCTATTACTAGCTACTTACTCATGGTTCGACAATAGCTTCACAGCAGGTTCCCCGTCATAAAATGTTCAAATGAACGAAATCGGTGCCAAATTAAATAAAAATACGTACCACGTTAACATCCCCAAAAATGTTCGTAACTGTTTTAGACAGGTACCTACTGGTATGGCGTCACTAGTGCTTAAAATAAAAACATTACTCTGGCCACAAAAATATTCGATACAGCTACAGTCGCACCTTTGGTGCAACAAAGTCACAAATAGCCAAAACTGTAAAATTGAGTTAGTATGCCAAATTGTCTATAAAACAAGCATTTTACGTGAAACTTTAGCAAAAACTATAAAAAATTAATAGTATATTATATTTTTAACCTACTACAGATAGTAATCCAGTAATATGGAAATAAATGCGAATGGGAAAAAATCTTAAAGTCCTCTCATGTAAAATTACAAAAAAAGCTGTTGTGCCTTTGTTGCACCGAAGGTGCGCAATGATTAAATGCTACTATGTGTATTAAATAGAACGTTCTAATAGACTATGTAGCCATAGGTATATTAGACGCAGTAGCAAAGGGAAAAGGACTGTAAATACTTGTCTATCTAAATGGCAAACACAATTAAGTACAATGTTTGTGCAATTACTATCAGGTATCTCACATTGATATTGTTACCTATATCTAAAATATGCCACAAACTTGAAATGCTTATAATAATGGGCTAATATCACAGAACTGCGACAAAGTAGGTACCTTTTGTAGAGGGATTACAATTCCATAGATCTTCAGTGTTGTTGTTGTTTATTAAAACTACCTACTTAAACGTGTATCCGAGTAGAAGTTTAAAATTGATGTTGAATTATTAGAAGCATATTTCATAATTAGTGTTTTGAAGCATTAATCTTCTAAGTACATAAAATGAAAGGTCAATGTTTTATGCTATTAACTTATTGACTGCCCTTTTGTACATAAAATATGCAAGCGTTAGTACTCAGTTTCAAGAATTAAACTTCAAATAATTATATTACGAAATGAGTATGATTATCAATTTATCGACCAATAGAAGATGTTAACGATGACGCTAAATTTTGTGTGGCCTTTACTTTGGCTTGACTGGTAAAGTAGATCGCAACTTAATTAATATGATTAGTACCTAGTGTAAAATATTTCATATCTACTGTGCACACTATCTAATTTACAATATATATTCAACATTAAAATAATAATGTAATAAAAAACTTTCCCTTCGCATAAAGACTTTAATAATCTATTTGTGTGTATGGCTTTTTACTAGTGTGGATCAACTAAAACGTATAAATAACGTATGTAGTTTTGTTCTTCAAAGATTTGTTTAATTAAGTCAGTGTATTGTATTATATACCTACCTAGATAAAGGCACGTTAGTTTTAATATAAAATATATCTTTGATTTAAATATTAAGATAATAATTATAAACCAGTGTCGTTTCGTCATTTCTTCTCTTGATATATTGATGTTTGTGCTCAGAAATAGCCCTAAATGTGCGTAGTCCAGTAAATAATATTCCACAATATGTATCATTGTCAGTACATAAGTATTTCAAAATCTCTATGGAGTATTAGTTTGTAACGCGCATAACGCTGGCTGTCGCCCTGTTGGTCAGTGCCGTAGCTTGCCCTTAGAAAGCCCCGTATCAATATTTGTTGTGGGGTCCCTAATTTTTGGAAAACCCGTCGTGCAATTCAGACGCCGCGTTGTTGGCTGGTAGCCGATAGCATATAGCTGGAGAGCTAGTGAACCATTTGACTAACCCACTTCCCACAAACCTAGAAATTTATTAAATTTATGATATTTTATTATTAGTCAATTAAGAAAGTATCGTTCTGGCAGGCATTTCGCGGTTTCGTCATATGTTTAAAATATATTATATCATATCCTTTCTTTCTAACATTGAAACCCATACAAGTCTGTTACGCTCGTACTTCCATCGAGCGTCATGATCATTATTAAAACTTTTCTGGCAGATACTTGCAACCGCTAGAATGTTCTGGCTGTTTACATAATAGTGTTTAAACAATTGAAAGAATGTTCCCTGAAAATTTGAGCCTTGTGCGAGTAGGTTATGAATTGCTCTCCCAATGACAACTTTGCTCTGTTCTGGCACGTACTTGCAACCCTCAAAATGGGTTGGCAATTTTTTTTACACTTACACATATGTAAATTACAACATATTAAAATTGTAGCCTTGTGGGAGTGGGATAAAAAATATTTTTTTGCATTTTCAAAAATTTAAGGGATGACGCAACCGCGAGATGCCTGCCAGAACGGTAGGTACTTTCTTAATTGACTGATAATAAAATATCATTTAATAAATTTCTAGCTTTGTGGGAAACGGGTTAGTCAAGTGGTTCAGTAGCTCTTGGGCTAATAGTTTTTGGATCAACATGTTAATTGCGTACCGGAGTACTAAGTAGGTAGTAATTAGGTAGGTACCTACGTTGTTTGTATCTCAATGTTGTGTCTAATCCATACCCGCCGCTCGCAGGGTGATATAAGCTCAGTCGTCTTAGTACATAATTATATGTGTTGTATTTAAACATATCGATGTCAAATATTTCACAAGTAATCTTATAATGTAAACAGTTGCTCAAGTTGTCGGAAGCGGGGATCGTGATCACTATAGGTCGCCGAACTCTCAACAAGGAATACACTATCCGGTAGAATCCGTAGAATGTAGGTATGTATGTATATGAAAGGAACTCTCCACAAATCATCGTTCTTTGATAGACTGATATCTACGGTTTGGTTCGACACAATTATCTAGTTAGGTATCACTGTTCGTGTGATCGTGTTCCGTTACGGACTAGTCAAAGGTTATCTACTTTTAGGGCTATGCCGTAAAGTTTCGTTAAAGGTTCATTTGGAAGAGATCCAAAACTTGAAGCCTAGACGATGCACTTTATAGCGATGACGAAATTCAAAAGCGTTATAATTATAATCATACGTGACGACAATCTGTCGCAAATTACCTACACGACTCCAATGTAAATTACTTTGACTAGGTACTTATTGATATTTTAACAGTTTTTTTGCTCTTCTGTAAAATTGCAATTTTCATCTTTTATGCCTTTTTTCCACTGAGCGTGCGATGATGACTTATATAAATTCTCTTCTCTTCGATTTCTGTCCAACTTACGTGCTGTTGAGCAAGTCCAAGTCGAGTTCGTCTATTTTCTGGCCTGAAAGGTTATAATAATAACTATAGGTACCTACATTGACTTTTGATGCTGAAATAAAATTCGGAGCTTATAACTTTGAATTGTTTCGTCTCAGTTCCAAATAGATTATTTTTGTAATAAAACAAAATGTTAGCGGTTTGGTGCGGTTTAAGGCTGCGGGCACGAGATTTGCGACGGGCGGCGCGATGGCGGTTGCGGGGCGGCGGCGATTTGAAGCGATGGAATCAACAGTATGGCGTACTATGGGACCGGGCACGAGACCCGCGATTTCGAGCGGCGCGATGCGCGATGCACGGGCGGTGCGGGGCGATGCGTGGCGGCGCGGAAGAGATGGGAACAAACTAGATTGATAGTACATATAATTGTATTGAATTATAATTTTAAAGTAATGGAAATTTATAATGAAGAACTTATTTCGTGTATTATTTATCAAAAGCTGCTATATGGGACAGTAAAAACTTGCACCATATAAATATTCTCTAAATATTCTCCAAAATATAATCAAAATGTACTCATTCTCGTATAGTTTTAATATTTTTTGAATGACAATTTTCTACTCTTTATAACTAATTATTATTAGAAAATTAGCCTAAATTACTTCTTCCTTTATTTATTGGATGAACATAATTTCTTGGTTATAATAATTCAGCTCTCATCAGGATACTAGGCTCCAATAATTCTCTTCGACGTAAACTCATGTTTTTCACAACGATGTTTGGCACAAAATGAAACATGTAGTTACCTCCATTTATATGAAAACCAAGCGTCACTTTTTTCCGAAAGTTACTTTACGCCATCGCTTCAACAATAAAAGTATAAATAAACAGATTATAATATTATCATTCTTCACAACACTACTTTGGCGCGATTGAACGACCGTTTTCTCGTGCCCCGCAAGACACCGCTGCTAATCGCCCCGCGCCGCGCCGCGCCGCAACCGCCATCGCGCCGCTCGTCGCAGATCTCGTGCCCGCAGCCTAAGTGTTTGTCACTTTATTTTTCTATATTCAGTCAGTTCTACAAAAGTTGGCCGACTGAAGATTCTCTTTACCCCGCGAGTCAAAAAAATTTAGTATAAAATGATATTGTAGATCCTGTAACAACTATAAAGCTAATTAAAAATTTATATAGATTACATTTCGATCTCATTATTTAGCTTACAATTTGGGGGCGCACGAAATTGACCAGCCGTACCTATATAGTCGCGGTCGCGGTGTATTTTACAGAGATATTTTTTTTTTACCAAAAATCGATTGTTACGTGACGTGCCCATATTTCCTATTTCAAAGACTTAGGCTTAGGCCATGCGTACGTTTGAGTCTCTCATGCACCTTGTGTGCCACTTGCGTGGACAAGGTATGTAAGAGAGGAGTTGTATGGAGGGTTGTGATGTGGGGTGATGAAATGCTGTGAATTTCTTTTGTAGGTATATAGGGTTTGTAGGCTACGTTTTCGAAGGCTGTTTGTGAATATTAAGAAAGTAGGTACGTAATGTTAAAAGGTCCGTATACTGTGATGAATAGCGCACTGAGTAACCCAAATAATGGGCTCAAAAGTAGCGGTTTACGCGAATGAACACGGTATAGAAATTTGCAACGCAAATTAATTGTGATAGGCGCAGGCGAGGAATGACACACACACATTAGACAATATCGTCCCCTCAGTGGAAAAAACATAAGTCGTTTTACTTTGAATTGTAGATATTAATATGATTGGAAAGAGGGACAAAAGCTGCATATGCTCAATTTTTTTTCAAATTTTTATCAATAATCTTGACGGTTTTGTGCAAGAAATCGTAATGTAAATTCCTTTGACTACATTTTAACATTTTTTTTCTCCTATAAAATTGTAATTTTCATCTTATGCCTGTTTTCCACTGAGGGTGCGATATTATGTGGAATGGTTAATGCATATGGAAGTATACTTTGTTGTAACGAGAGCAGAATCAAACGACTGCAATTGACGTTTGCTCTCGCACGTCGATCACGAACTACCCGCGGGTTGTAA